>BQNB010009913.1:51370-85460 GCA_026074375.1 Tanacetum coccineum
CTTGAATGGTTATTTTTCACTGGCTGCTAGAAACAACAAAACCCAAATTTTAGAAATAGTTCCTTTTGAACAACAAGATGATGATCTTAAAAAGAAACTTGCTAAAAATAATGATGCTAAAATGGTTCTTTATAATGCTTTATCTAAAAAGGAATACGAAAGAATTTTTATGTGTAAAACGGCTAAAGATATTTGGTAATCGTTGTTATTCACACATCAAGGTAATAGCCAAGTAAAGGATAATAAAATTGATCTTGTTCTACAATATGAACAATTTATATCCTTGAAGAAGAATCTATTGATAGCGGTTTTGCTAGATTTAACACTATTATTACTTGTCTTGAAGATCTTGATGAATGTTTCTCTAGCAAGAACTATGTTAAGAAGTTTCTTAGGTCTCTACATCCTAAATGGAGAGTAAAGATCACGTCGATTGAAGAATCAAAAGATTTGTCATCACTAGCTCTAGACGAGCTTATTGGCAATCTAAAAGTACATGAAGTAGTCATGGAAAAAGATTTTGAAATTTATAGAGGCAAAAAGGAAAGAATTAAGTCCATCGCCTTGAAAGCTAAGAAAGAGTCTAGTGATGATGAAACTTTGACATCCGAAAGCGATGACGAACAATATGTTATGGCCGTAAGGAACTTTAAAAAGTTCTTTAGAAGAAAGGGTAAATTTGTTAAGCAACCAAGAGAAGAAAATAAGTCATTCCGACAAAGGGATGAGAAGAAAGGAAAGAGTGACCGGAAATGTTTTAGATGCGGTGATCCAAATCATCTCATTGGCGATTGTCCAAAACCATCTCGCAACAAAGATCAAAAGGCCATCATTGGAGGTTCTTGGAGTGATAGCAAAAATGACGCCGAAGACAAAACTAACAATGAAACTTGTCTCATGGCTCAATCGTCAAATGAGGTAACTCTTAACTCTTCTTATTATAGTGATAACGCATCTTCTCTTGATAATGATAGTATGCAAATAGAATACGATAGCTTATGTGAAATTAGCTTAAAAATCATTAACAAGAATAAAATTTTGAAAACTAAAAGAGATCTTTTAGAAAAAGAAATTTTAGAATTGAACGAGAAAATTAAGAAACTTGAGAGAAGTAAAGAAATTGAGATTGCGTGTAAGTCATGTGAAGAACTTAAATTGGAAAACGCCAAACTTAAGGAAACTCAAGTTAAATTTGTTAAATTTGATAAAAGCGCTAATTCACTAAGAGAAATGTTAAACAATCAAAAGTCACCTAGTTGCAAAATAGGTCTAGGATTTGATAGCGGTAAAGCGTCAACAAGCGGAACTAAAACCATGAGTTTCGTTGGATCGTCCGCTGAAAAAGCGATGGACGGATCCACCATAAAGGTGCACGGATCCACCTTACCTGGATCCGTGAGTCGCACCTATGGCGAAAAAGGGACAGAACACGTTTTTAGTCCACCTATGTCTTCTAGATCGGATTTTGTTATTACTAGGAAGAAACTAATACATAATAGCATTGATGAGTCAAAGAAACCGTCTTTAAAACCATCACTTAAAAGCAGCATAGGTTATGTCAAAACCGAGTCTAGATCGAAAACACCTCCACCTAGAAGAAACATCTCTTCTCAACTGATGACATCAAATAACGTCTATTTTATAACATCATTTATCCCATGTTATTAACCCATTTTGTATAGTTATTGCAAATAATTGTTACTTAATCGTTTATATTTGAGAATTGCAGTAATTATAAAGTACTTGGTGAATATTAGCAAAAGTCGCGCATTCTGGAGCTTAAATGAAGATATTTTGAATATTACTACTCTTGAAGACCAATACGCCGTATCCATTAAGGAAGATACGACGTATCCGTGCCTGCACTCACCAAAGACCACAAAGGAATAAAGCTTAATACGACGTATCCAGAGAAGACCAATACGCCGTATTGGAAATATGGAATGAATATAATATTCTAGAAGATATCAAGCGTGGTCCCTGCTCTAAGAAATCCTTAATACACCGTATCCAATCCTTGGATACGCCGTATCGAACAGACTTCCAGACCTTATAAATAGAAAACTCAAAAACGAGTTTTAAGTGTGCTAAATCATATTCTCGATACCTAAACCACAAAAGTCGATTTGTAGAGGAGAAAAAGAGTAGAAGAGGTCAAGCAACATTATCAATTCTATAGGAGACAACGTGTAATTCCATATACTTTAGTAATCGTTCAGTTTTTGGTATCATTCGTTAACTCGGTTGTTACCTTGGCTTAAATAATTTCCTCTTGTATTTATTATGAACGTTAAAGGCTAATACCCTTCGGTATTAAGCCAGTTATTATGAAGATTTTGAAAGTTTGGCATTGTTTATCTCGATTTCTTGATTTATCGATGTCAAGCTTTTTTATTTTATCAATTTATACATGTTACACGCTTTCGTATGCGACCTATCATTCAACGGATCTAGTGATACGGACCAATTAATCTAAGTCCGGGAATAGCACTCCCATAATAGTGATTATATACCACCAGAAGCAAAGTATACACCAGTATTGATCCAACTAAATCAGTGTCTAGGATACGCATACGTGCAACCTAGATAATTGTAAAATGCCCAAAGTATTGTGAACATGTTTGAGCTATCAGGTGAACCTAGGAAGAATTCAACAATAACTAACTTAATCTATAGATATTTGGACAAGTGGACTACTATTTATAAATTGCCATTTAGCAGTAATTAGGTAAAAGTCTCTATGAGCAGGGTTTTAACAATATCACCTTGCAAAAAAATCCCAAAGAAAGATTAAAACATCAAATAAGATCATTATGCGGGTGCTTTAATTATGACAGAACTAATGTGTCTATGTCTTAGGAAAAAGTCCCTTCTAAGTCTTAAGAATGATATGCCACCTCGAGAGAAGAAATCATTGCACTAAATAAACAAACCAACATTCTAATCAGATTAATAATGGTTAATACAGTTTTCTTATATAAGGCTCGACCGCTCTTTTATCTTCTGTTAATTAGCTTGCATGGGTTAAAGTGTCTTGAATTGATTGTAGTCACCGACCAACCTGTGCCAGTCTCTCAGGCTAAAAACTCCCCTTTTACCTGTTAGAATTAGGTTTAGAACTAACATAGGTTTAGCATAGGTTTGACTCAGATTAGATTTAACATAGATTAGATAACTAAAATATAAATAAATTGAGAGATTTAACCTCGCTTTAAGTGTTCGACACCCTACTTACCACGAATCTACCACCGACCGGGTACACTGCCGGTTAAAGTGTCATTTTTTGTTAAGTTGGCAAAATATAAATTTAAAACTTGAAACATCTTAAATATACACCACACAACGACCACATCAAGTTTTTGGCGTCGTTTCTGGGGAGTGAAAATTAATCTTGATTTTTATTTGATATTTTGGTTTTTAACATTAGATTAGATCTAACCCTTATGAGTAGTGTTAATTAGATTAGTGTTATTCTTGTATATTCTGTATGTTTTTGTATATTTGTTAGTTTAATTGTTTGCTTGTATATATGTGTGCTTAATTGTTTGCGTATTTAATTGTTTTTCTTAATACACTGTTCTGGTCGATAACTGAATACGTCGTATCTACTTCAATTAGATACGGCGTATCCAACCTTCTATCCAATACAGCGTATTCGATTCAACTGATTAATACGGCATATCCACTTCCATTGGATACGGCGTATCGATCATCTGTAACAGAAGCAGAACCTAGTTTGCATATCTAATTTTCGTGCTAAAAATTTTTCTATCCTAAAAGAGCCCATCTTACTGATTGTTTATCCGTTGTTTCAGGTAGTGCATGACAAGGAGTTCAGCTAACGAACTATTCACACCATACAAAGAACCTGAACAAGAAAATTCGATCATCTAGGAGACTTTAAGACACTAAGTCTTGATGAATTAAGATCGACTGATTTCAATTTACTTTCTGACCAAGAATACTTAGAGGAAGAAGTTGCAAAAACAATGGCAGAAACTATGGAGCAGTACATGAGCAAGACCCGAGCTGACTATGGATCGGGAGTTGTTATGCCCAAAATTGAAGACAAAGATAACTTTGAACTAAAGGGCTAATTTCTCAAGGAACTACGTACTAACACCTTCAGCGGTTTGGATCATGAAGATGCGAACGAACACATTGAGAAAGTTCTTGAGATCGTGGATTTATTTCACATTCCTAATATTACTATAGACCAAGTGATGCTTATAGCCTTCCCCATGTCCCTAACCGGAGCCGCAAGTCGTTGGCTAAGAAACAAACCAACTGGTTCGATTATAACTTAGGAAGATCTGAAGACTAAGTTTCTTAGCAAATATTGCCCACCTGCTCGTACTGCAAAGAAAATGGAGGAAATCAACAACTTTAAACAAGAGCCTAACAAAAACCTCTATCAAGCCTAGGAACGATTTAAAGAGATATTGATGAAGTGTCCTCAACACTATTTAACGGAGATGTAGGAGGTAGTCTTGTTCTATAATGGATTGGATGTTCCAACTCGACAAATTCTTGATTTAAGAGGTGCCATACCATCAAAAGCTACCGCTGACGCAAAAATAGCCATCTAAGAAATGGCTAAATACTCTCAAAAATGGCACAATGGAACATCAAGAGTCAGAAGTACTGAAACTTTGGATGGATTAGCAGCAATACAAGCACAACTGAATAATCTTGGAAGAGAAATCAAAAAGGTAAATGAAAAAGTTTATGCTGCTCAAGTAGGATGTGAACAATGCAAAGGACCCCATTACACCAAAGATTGCCCACTCAAAGAGGAAGGAAAAACTCTTGAAGAAGCTTACTACACGCAATTTGGTGGACCTTTTCAAGGAGGGGGATATAGAGCAACAACTCCAGGGTACTATCAGAGGAACAACGCAAATCCTTCGTACCAAGAGCGAAGGCAATCTATGGAAGATACCCTGAGCAAATTCATGAGTGAATCAGCAAAGAGACACGAAGAAAATTCCAATTTGATTAAAGAAATCCGAGCTGCGACAGATGCTGCCATTAGGAACCAAGGAGCATCAATTAAGACTTTAGAAATTCAAATCGGTCAAATGAGCAAGGTACTACAGGAAAGAGGATTTGGAAGCCTACCAAGCTCAACTGAAACAAACCCGAGAGACCAAGTCAAGTCGATCTCTACTACTATTGAAGCTGATTCATACTCGATACGCCGTATTGGATCATCCCAATACGCCGTATCCACTGGACAGAACAGTACACTGTTGTACAAGTCAAGACAAATGACGGTTCCTTTTCCAAGTCGTTTGGATAATCATTACTGTGAAGAAGAAGAAGGGAACTATGGACCAAAATTTACGGAAGCTTATGGAGCTTCACATATCAATGACACCATACCCCGAAAGGAGAAAGACCCAGGGAGTTTCACTTTACCTTGCTATATTAATAATGTTTGTTTTGACAATGCCCTTGTTGACTTAGGAGCTAGCGTTAGTGTTATGCCTCTCTTGACCTACCTTAACTTAGGATTAGGCGAATTAGCTCACACTAAGTTGACAGTTGAATTAGCAGATAGGACAGTGAAATATCCAAAAGGAATTGCTAAAAACGTACTAGTAAGAATTGGTAAATTTACTTTCCCCGTAGACTTTATAATTCTTGATATGCCCGAGAATATCAAAGTGACCTTGATCCTTGGAAGACCATTTTTGTCTACCGCCCGTGCTAAGATTGATGTTTACAAAAGAAAGATTACTTTAAGGGTCGCGGAAGAAAAGATTGTTTTCACAAGTGTTAAACATGCTAGTAGTTTAATTAAGAGGGTCTACATGCTAAGTTTGAGAAAAAAAATAGAACTTGATTTAGAAGCTAGGCTTATTGGAGAGACTCTGGTGTTAAATAGATCATTAGACCCTTTCTTGGAATATTACATTGAATTAAATGATCAAAATAAACCATTTGAGCTTAGGAGAAATCAATGAGATGATTTAATACCCACCATTAAGGAAGGTGAGGTAATTGAGGAATTGAGAACTATGGATGAACTTGATATTAGAATTGATGATTACTCTAGTTATTGTGACTATGATAAGAAGATCCATATAGCTTGTATCACAACTTAAAGTTTTCATGCATGATAGGATTTAAATTTACTCACGCTAACTTTTTCCCATTATTGTATGTCAATGTGATGTCTAAAAAGTTTCATAATTCAATAATGAAAGATAAAATGGTATACAAAGGGAATAATGTTGTAGGAGCCTTAATGAACATACCTATCTTTGTTGGAACTTTTTCTGTAATGACTGATTTTGCAGTTGTAGAAGATATGGATACTTATCATGATGACGGAATGGGCGATGTTATTTTTGGTGAACCATTTTTAAGAGAAGTTGGAATTAAAACAAAACAGTTTGAAGGGATAATTAACCTTTACAATAGTGATGATGAAGTAACTTACCAAACGGTGGGATCACATCCGCGGTTTAAACGCCACACTAATGAGCAATGCAACAAAATCCCACCATTATTGAAGGTAAGTGAGAAAGATGAGAAGAATGGAATCTCGCATGCATACCAAAAGCTTAAGGGGTTCTACAAAGGAGTTTTGAATCTAGGACCCGGTTACATTCGAAATGCGAAGATGGAAGAATGGCTCACACGCGAGCACATTAGCGTGCATGAGATGGAATGAAAAGGATATGCTAAAGAAAAGTCTAACTTAAAGACTTCGCTGTAAACAAAAGTGCTTCCTGGGAGACAACCCGGATTGTTATTTAATTTTATCGAGTTTGTCTTCCCAGACATCAATACGGCGTATCCGCCCCATACCATACAGCGTATTGGTTGTCTCGACGTTATCAGTCTTTACTTTTTATGCACTTTAAAAACATTATTGTCAGTTTTGGAATACGGCGTATTCATTAATTTGATACGGCGTATCCACCAGACTAACCCGTATTTAGTTTGTTTAGTTTAGTTTAAATTAACCGTAGATGCCAAGATAGGAATGCACGTTTTCCTATTTTACACAGGACCTTGTGAAAGAATATCGACGAATATTGGTGGAAAATTTACAAATCTGGAAGATCTTGAAGTGTTGGAGTCTTGAAACCTCAAGATGGCTGTTGAACACACAATCTTGCTCATAAACGCAAATTGGAGAATCTACCGAGAAAATATCAGGGGAGTTTCTCATTCTAATTCTTTTTAAATTCCCATATATAATGTTTTATATATACAACGAGGACGTCACATAATTCAAGTGGGGGATGGAATTAGAATGTTTACTTGTCCTATTTTTTAGACTAAAATGCTTAAATTAAGCTCAAATTAAAAAAAATCAAGCATACTTTTGTGAAATTGCATGTTACATAACCCGCACACAATAACCCTTGTTAGATATTGTGAGGATTCAGCCTTTTCGTTTCCAAATGTTTACCCAAATTCCACAAAATATGAGTCTGTCGGTGATGTTGTAGACTTTAGAACTTGGCTTGGTATATCTATTTGAGACCACAATAATGAGTATTATGGATTTAATTGGAGTAACTTGTTTACACTGGTAAAATTTTAGGATTACACCCAAATCGCCTATCCATGTTGCTTATTAACTAACTACACCGGTTAGTTAACCTCCAGTTTAAACCCTTTTCCACTCTTATCTTTAGAGTGATGATCCACTAGAACAACCTGTCGAGCCAATCCTTTAGGAATTACACCAACTATTTGTTTCGTTACACCCTTACACCTTAACCTACCCTGTTAGATTAAGTTTAATTTACAGTTGCTAGTTGCTTAAAGTGTAAAGTTTGTATTTCCCGAGTCTTGTGTCATTTTCTATCTTTGGTGCGATTGGAAATTTGCACATTGCAAATGGTAATGTATATTAGTAGTCAAAACATATGTGATTTTACTACCATTACAATTAATTGTGAATCCGAAGAACGAAGAACTATCGAATGAATTATCCAGAATTATTATAATCGTGAAGATGGTGAAACTACTTCGTATCTTTAACTGCTTATATATTGTTGTTGAGATTATTTATTATTGCCATCGCTATCATATTAAACTTGTGTATATCTCTGATTTACATAAGTCGACAATCTAAGTTTTAATTTTAAAACGGTAAAAACTATTCAACCCCCCTTTTAGTTTCCACAAACTCTACACTCCATCTTACAAACCGCCGAGGGTAATCTATGAAGATTTGACCAAACAGAAAAGAGTGATGCGACCTGATGAGCTATGCAAGTTCTCGGACAGGACGCTTAAGAAAGTTCGAGATGAGCTTCATCATAGAATACATGATTTTCATTTGGAATACAATAAGGATATGCCAAGGAGAAAGTGGACGGCTATCGACAGAAAAATGTCAAAACTTATTGTCGAGCTGATTGATAAGCAGATGCGTGAAAGAAGGATAATTCAGAATCTTAAAAGATTGGTTGGTGCTCGGGAACTCGAGATGGACTACAAACTAATGACGTACACTACATAATCGTTGGGTCCAATCTCAAAATCTTATCTTGTGAATATTGTGAATATGTAGTATAGATTTATAATTGTAGGCAATATAAATAATGTTTGAGTATGAATTTTCTAGAATTTTTCAATAAATTCAAAATTTTCAAATTAACGTACTCAACACTATATATATAATACCCTCATAAATTGAGGGGGAGCATTAAAATTTTCCTAATGCGGCTTGTTAATAATTGGATATTTTTTACCTAAAATCATTAATATTTGAATCAATTGATATCCAAAATATCAAGAGATTTGAAATTTTTGATAAGGGGAGAAAATGTGATTAAAATATATGGCTAAAGTTGTGTTTATAAGAACTCAAGTGCAAGCTTCACCCTTCATGTGCTAAACATTTTCGGATATCGATGTACATGTTGAGGAGGAGCATATCAAATGGTTTTAAGGCTAAGAACAATACCAAAAGACCGACCATGTTTGTAATTGATGTGTCGTTGTGTGGTGTATATTTTTATGATTCAAGTTTTAAATTTATATTTTGCCGACTTAACCAAAAATAACACTTTAACGGGCAGTGTACCCGGTCGGTGGTAGATTCATGGTAAGTAGGGTGTCGAACACTTGAAGCGAGGTTAAATCTTTCAATTTATTATTTTGGTTATCTAATCTAAGTTAATTCTAATCTAAGTCAAACCTATGCTAATCCTATGTTAGTTCTAATCCTAATTCTAACAGGTAAAAGGGGGGTTTCAGCCTGAGAGACTGGCACGGGTTTGGTGGTGACTATAATCAATTCAAGACACTTTAACCCACACAAGCAAATTAACAAAAGATAAAAGAGCGGTCAAGCCTTATAATAGAAAACTGTATTAGCCATCATTAATCCGATTAGAAGTTGGTTTGTTTATTCAGTGCAATGATTACTTATCTCGAGGTGGCATATCATTCTTAGACTTAGGCGGGACTTCATCCTAAGACCTAGACACATTAATTCTGTCACAATTAAAGCATCCACATAAAGCATCCTTATTTGCTGATTATAATTCATCTTAGGGATTAAAGCAATGGTGATCTTGTTAAACCCTAGCTCATAGAGACTTTACCCACTTACTGCTTAACGGTGATTTATACACTAGTAGTCCACTTGTCCAACTATCCAATGGAATCAGAACTTTATTTGTTGAATAATCTAGGTTCACCTACTAGTCAACTTGTTCAATAAACCAAAGGCAATATATGATATCTAGTTAAGCCAGAAGCATATCCTAGCACGGATTTAGCAGGGCAATATTTGTGATCCTATGATTATAGATGTATAAATTACTAT
This sequence comes from Tanacetum coccineum, assembly GCA_026074375.1. Classification (NCBI taxonomy): domain Eukaryota; kingdom Viridiplantae; phylum Streptophyta; class Magnoliopsida; order Asterales; family Asteraceae; genus Tanacetum; species Tanacetum coccineum. The sequence goes on from BQNB010009913.1 coordinate 61,176, forward strand.
ATGGAGAGCTATCCCGGCATCTAGATTACTTGGTCCGTATCACTATATCCAGCTGACGATAGTCGCATACAAAAGCCACAGTAAACAAGTATAAATTGATAAACATAAACAAGCATACAACGATAAATTAAGAAATCAAGATATAAACAAAACCAAACATTTAGATCTTCATAATAATGGCTAATACCCGAAGGTATTAGCCTTCAAACATCATAATTAATACAAGAGTAATGGCTTAGCCAAGGTAAACTAACCGAGTTAACGAATGATACCAAAAACTGAACGATTACAAAAGTATAAGAAATTACACATTGTCTCCTATGGATTGGAATGCGTTGCAAGACCTCTTCTGCTCTTTTTCTCCTCTGAAAATCAACTTTTGTGGTTTAGGTATCGAGAATATGATTTAGCACACTTAAAACTCGTTTTTGAGTTTTGTATTTATAGGGTCTGGAGTCGGTGTCGATACGGCGTATCCAAGGTATTGGATACGGCGTATTGGGGTTTCTTGGAGTAGGGACCACGTTTGATATCTTCCAGAATATTCACATACTATATCTCTAATACGGCGTATTGGTCTTCACTGGATACGGCGTATTGATCTTGTTTCCTTTGTGGTCTTTGGTGAGTGCAGGCACGGATACGCCGTATCTTCCTTGATGGATACGGCGTATTGGTTGTCAGAATAGTAATCTTCAAAATATCTTCGTTTAAGCTCTAGAATGCGCGCCTTTTGCTAATATTCACCAAGTACTTCGTAATTACTGCAATTCTCAAATATAAACGATTAAGTAACAATTCTTTGCAATAATTATACAAAATAGGTTAATTACATGGGATAAATGATGCTATAAAATAGACGTTATTTGATGTCATCAAATATCCCCCCCCCCACTTGAATCCTACTTTTTGTTTTTTGTTTTTTTTTGTGTTTTTTTTTTTTGTGATATTCACAGATTCAAACACAAATGTCAAACGTAACGATAAACGGTATCACAGCCTCTCCGGCAGCGGCGCCAAAAATTGATTGATAGAATTTCAAACTATATATAATACATATATAATATATAATGAAATATAAAATATATATAGTAAGAATACTCTAAAAACACAAATCAATAAAACCGAGAAGTAGTATAGAATATCCCCGGGTCGTTTATCCCCAACGAGGCTGTGCTGGAGAATCGATACATTCGGAACATTGGAGTTTGAATGAGAGAAATGATTTGAGAGTGTGGAAAGCTAAGTTAAACAATAACAAACAAAAATGATTAAGAAAAACCTAAAAATTATGAAATTAAGCTGAAAAACGAGAGCACGAATCCCGAACAAAGGGTCAAAAACCTAAAATCTTCAAAATTAACCCTACAAGGAAATTTTTACTTCTAAACTACTCTAGGGAACTAATAACGAAGAATGAAAAAGACTAGACTGAAAACGGAGGTCGTTTGGCCCAAAAACGAGTCAAGTCAAGATCCGTACCCGGGACCCGTTCTTTGAAAATCAAAAGATTGAAAAATTAACCCTACGAAAGTTTTTATATTTTTCCTACGTAATATATGACTAAAGAAAATTTTCTAAAAAAGAAAAATATTTTTTTGATAATTTTTATATTTTTTATGAATTTTTTAAACTTTTAACTAAATTAAATTATAAAAAATACTAAACTATTTTTAAAAATTCTGAAAAATTTACCTAAAATACTTTGCACTACAACTATCCTACGAAAAATAAGAAACCCAAAACTCGGCTTATAAATAAGCCGAGAATAAGCTGAAACAGCTTATGGCATAAAAGGGGCCAAAAAGGGTTAAATACAAAACCACTTGGGACTCTAACGTAGAAGTCCCAAGGGCGCAGCGGTAACACTTGTTATAAAAGAGAGGTGTATTGAGGGTAGAGGCCCGGGTTCGAGTCTTGCTCACCCGGGTCACCCCTTATCTCCTCTTTTTTTTATGAAAACTTTTTAAGCAAACTTGTTAAGCTCCTTGAGCTTAACATTTTTCATAACTAGAACTTTTTGAGAAAGCTTATAAATAAGCTGAAAAAGAGCTTTTTTAAAACAGACAGTAGCTTAAAGTTAGCTTAAGGCTAAAAATGGCTTTGTCTTGGAGACTTTTTGGACACTTAAGCTAGAATTTGAACAAAGAAGCTGAAAGAAGTTGTCTAACCTAATCCTAAATAAGCACTAGGAACTAAAATGTAGTGACTAAATAAGCTGTAAAAGCTAAACTAGACAGAGAACTTAACTAAGCTTAAAGGCAAATGGCTTATGGCTTTTATGAACAAATAAGCAAAGATAATTGGAAAATGAGCACACACAGCTTATCACACCAACAATAGGAACTTCTAGGAACAAAAACAAGCAACTGAAATAAGCCCAATAAGCCAGAAATGGCTTAAACACTCAGCAGTACTAACTTTGGAGTTAGTACTGCTAGGGTGAACTTAAGGCAAAAATGTGGCTTATCTAAATACCCAATAAGCAAAGAAAGGACACAATAAGCTAACATAAGCAACAAGGGAACTAAAAAGCAAGTAGAAACTGAATTCAACAACTAATAAGCTCCTAATAAGCTAGAAAAAGAAAATAAGCAATTCTCTACACTATGCTAAGTAAAACAGTCAAGGCCCTACTTTAAGCTTAAAAATAAGCTATCAAAAGGGCTTCCTAAGAGCTGAGCTTGTCAGGGCTTATTGGCTTTCTAGATAAGCCAAAAACTTGGGCTGAGGCCCCCTAATAAGCTAGAACAAGAGGCTTGAAATTGGTGGTCTAGCACCAGGGGAACTAAGCTAAAAACAAGGGGGCTTAAATGACAGCTTAAAAATAAGCTGTCAAATAAGCTTAAAATCAAAAACAAAGTTAAAACAGATTAAGAAGGGCTTAAGAAGAGCTTATGCTCAAATTTTAAGCTCCTGAAAACACTTCAAAGTTGCTGATTTTTACAAAAGAAATAGGTGAGTTATCTTTTGAAAAACTTGCCTAGTTTCATATGTAAAAAAAAAACTAAAAAAATGTTGACAGGTTTGACAAAGTTAAAAGAGACTTAACCTATTGGATTTTTACTCTAAAAAGATAAAGAAAACAATATTCTTAAGCTAGTTTTAACAACTTAATCAAATAAGCATTTTGACCACAGTTTGAAAACCAACATTTTGGATACTTATGAAAGAACTTAAAAACAGTTTAAAAACCTAAGAGCTTGGAAAAACAGACTCAAATTAGCTTAGAGACTTAAGCCAAAGTTAACCAATTGTCCCCAACCCATACCATTACATTTTTGACCTGTTTTCATTACTGTCCCAAACACCCCTTAATATTTTTAAAAACAGATTTTAAAATTATAAAGGCTATTTTAAGCACAAGTTTTAAAAGACAAATATTAAGCAAGTATGGTTAAGCACTAGAAGGCAAAAAGCAAAGGCAAATAAGCAAAATAAGGCATAAATAAGCTGAAAATAAGCCTGCTACAGTAACTTTTAAGCAAAATTTAAAAAGAAAGCATACCTTAATCCTTGCTCAAAACAGGATTATGTAGACCTAAATAAGCTCTAAAACCTACCCAAGCTTATAAAAGCTTAACTAAGAAAACCCAATGAGCCATCCATTATTGCTCATTCATCCACAGCTTAATCAAACAGTGACTTTTCTTTTTCCTTTTTTAATTTTTCTTAAACTTTTGTATAAAAGTTTTAAAACAGATTAATAAGAGCTTATATTCAAAGCTTATATGGTTGTTAAAGAAACATAAGTAACTTAGACACAATGTAAAATTAAAGCTGAATTTTCATTAAAAGAAAGTACAAGTACATTAAAAAAAACTAAACTGAACTAAAACTAACACACTAAAAAAAATACTCACTGAAAACTCACTTTGCCTCAAGGGCTTACAACAGCTTAAATAGTAAAAACGAGCTAGGGTTTTGTCTCTTGTCTTCTTTCCTTGGTGTGCTTCTTTGAAGACACAAAACAGCATATGTGCTTGTTGTGAGAGTGTAGAAAACACAAAGCAACTCTTGGCCATTGGATTGTCTTGGAGCCCACTCAAAATCGTCTCAACCCTTGATCGAATTGGTGGGTTTTTGGATTGCCAGCTTGGCATACCCATGTGGGGGGTGGGGTTTGTGATTGTGAAGGTTTTGGAATGATGTGGGGAGTCAACGAGGTTGATATGGACAGGGGGTGGGGTTATGAAGCTTTGGCGGGAAATTGATGTAGAAGATATACAGTAGTTCAAACGTGGGGTGAGTGTTTGGGCTTTTGTCACAATTGGTCCTCCAAGGTTATAGTGTTTGTTGCATCACACGTCCTTGTGTTTATACAAGTTTTGGGACTTGGCAAAAATTCCCCCCGAATGTTATAAAGGGTATTACACCCATGGTCCTTGCGAGTTATAACTTTGGCTAGTTGACAGACTTGGCCCTTGTGGTTAATTCTTTGGGCATTTGGCAGTTTTGGCCCTTGTGAGATTTTTCTTCTTTTCCTTTATAAAATAAGTTAGGGACTTGGCAGAATTGGTCCCTAAACTTATTTTTCTTCACTTTTGACTTTGGATTTGTCGGGGTTGACTTTGGTTGACTTTTTCTCACTTGGGCTTTGACTTGACTTTGTCTTTTCCATGCTTTTCCATTCCGTGTCCGGTTTTGTCGTTTTTGGCTTTGTTTTTCGTCCTTTTCTTAGATATCCGTTCCTGCACAACACAATTAGCAAAACAAGCATATTTTTGGCATTTTAAGTCCGTTTTTGGTTATTTTAACTTGTTTTTAAAGGTAAAAGGTGTGTGTAATTAAACACATACCAAAATCCCCCATACTAAGGTATTGCCGTGTCCTCACGCAATGCTATGAAGTAAGCATTTAGAAAACTAAGAATCTCAATCACCCTCGACTAATAACTTGGAAAAGTAGCTAAGTGTTCATCGAGGAAGTTAAAGACTCATAAGTTTTGAAAATCCCCGTCTTTACCATTTTTTATATATACACCTATTCCTACACATCTTTTTGTATTTTTCATTTTTCATTAATCAACTAACTAGAACGTTTTGTTTGGATGGTCCTTTCACTTTGCCCATCAGTTTCGGGATGATATGACGTACTCATGTCTAATTAAGTACCCAATTCACTTTGTAATGATTGCCAGAATCTGGATGTGAAATGACTATCATGATCCGAGATGATAGATATTGGCACTCCATGCCAGGAGACTATTTCCTTTATGTACAATCTTGTAAGGGTTTCCATACTATCTTTCTCTCAGGTAGGGATGAAATATGCGGATTTGGTAAGGCGATCGACAATGACCCAGATTGTGTCATGTTCGTTTAATGTTTTGGGTAGTTTTGTGATGAAATCCATCGTTATTCTTTCCCACTTCCACATAGGAATCTCCGGTTGTACCAGTAAGCCGGATGGCTTTTGACATTCTGCCTTAACTCTAGAACATGTCAAACATTTGCCAACATATTCAGCGATGATTGCCTTCATGTTAGGCCACCAATAAAGTTTCTTTAGATCCTGATACATCTTGTCAGAACCTGGGTGAATGGAATACTTTGATTTATGGGACTCATGCATGATTAATTCTCTCAGATTACCAAAAAGTGGTAACCAGCTTTGTTTTTTTAATACAACGAGTTCCATCAAGACGTATTTCAAATGCTTTGTCCATTCCTCGTAAGTTTTCAGCTTTGATGTTTTCTTCCTTGAGTGCTTCAGTTTGAGCTTTGAGAATTTGTGATGGTAATTTTGGATGAATGGTCATAACTAATGATCTAACTCGGAGTGGTTTGATTCGTTCCTTCCGGCTTAAGGCATCTGCTACAACATTTGCCTTTCCAGGATGGTAGCGAATTTCACAATCATAATCTGCAAGCAATTCTAACCAACGACGTTGTCTCATGTTTAACTCTTTCTGATCAAGGATATGATGAAGACTTTTATGATCAGTGAACACAGTACACTTTGTATCGTATAGGTAGTGTCTCCAAATTTTAAGAGCGAACACTACTGCTCCTAATTCGAGATCATGAGTGGTATAGTTTTCTTCATTAGGCTTAAGTTGTCTGGATCCATATGCAATAACCTTCTCTTTTTGCATTAACGGTGCTCCCAGACCTTGATGTGATGCATCACAGTAAACAATAAAATCATCATTTCCTTCTGTTAATGCTAAGATTAGAGCTTCACATAACTTCTGTTTAAGTAGTTGAAAAGCCGACTCTTGGTCTTCCCCCCAGATATACTTCTTGTTTTTCTGGGTTAATTCAGTCAAAGACTTTGCAATCTTTAAAAAACCTTTGATGAATCTTTGATAGTAGCCGGCAAGTCCTAAGAATTGACGTATTTTTGTGGGTGTAGTAGGAGATGCCCAATTCTTAAATGCTTTAATCTTGGCGGGGTCAACATGAAGTCCTTGACTATTAATTAAGTGTCTAAGAAATTGCACGATATGAATCCGAAAATCACATTTGGAGTACTTGGCATATAATTTCTCCTTTTTAAGTAATTCTAAGATTATTCTCAGATGATTTGCGTGCTCTTCTTTGTTATGAGAGTAGATAAGAATATCATCGATGAACACTATCATAAATTTATCCAAGTATGGTTTACACACACGATTCATGAGATCCATGAATACAGCAGGCGCGTTAGTTAAACCAAATGGCGTCACTTGAAATTCATAATGTCTGTATCTTGTTCTAAAAGTAGTCTTGGGAATATCTTCATCCCTGACTCTTAGTTGATGATAACCTGATCTCAAGTCAATCTTTGAGTAAACACTCGAACCTTGAAGTTGGTCAAATAAGTCATCGATCCTGGGTAATAGGTAACGATTCTTTACGGTAAGTTTATTTAACTCTCAGTAATTGATACACATTCTGAAAGATCCGTCTTTCTTTTTAACAAATAAGACAGGAACTCCCCAAGGTGAAGTACTTGGTCGAATAAAACCTCGGTCTGCCAACTCTTGAAGTTGGTTAGATAGTTCCTGCATTTCTGAAGGAGCTAATCTATAAGGTACTCGGGCTACAGTTGTCGCTCCTGGAATTAAATTGATTTGAAATTCTACTTGGCGAACGGGAGGAAGGCCAGGTAGATCTTCAGGAAAAACTTCTGGGAATATTTTGACTACCGGTATGTCTTCTAGTCGTTTCTCGTCCGACATCTTTTCTATTATTTAGGCTACAAAAACTTGACATCCCCTGGATACATACCTTTCGGTTTTTATACAGGATATGAGATTTAGTCGGGTTTTACTTTGGTCACCTCGAATGATTAATGTTTTATCATCGATGGGAATGTGGACGACTTTCTCGTCATAGATGATCCAAGCATGATACTTGGATAACCAATCCATACTAATGACGACGTCGAAACTACCGAGTTTAATCGGCATAAGATCAATTTTAAAAGGTTGGTTTAACAAGGTCATGATTGCACCCTGAATAACGGTGTTTGTGCTTACTAAGTTTCCGTCAGCCATTTCGATATCATAAAAGGTATTTATTGTAATGGGTGGAATATTTAGCTTAGAGGTAAGAGATATGGATACGAAGCTTTTATCGGCTCCAGAATTAAATAATATTCTAGCTAGATGTTGGTTTAGAAGAAACATACCCGTGACTATGTTCGGGTTTTGATGAGCATTCCTATCCCTCAACAGGTAGGCTCTTCCCTGGGCATTGTTGTTGGTGGTCTTTCAGCACAGATTTGCATAATGCCATTTCTCTTCGCAGGCATGGCAAGTAACTTTCACTGGTAGCAGATTACTTCTAGTGGCTTGTCTTTTATTTTTGCAGTTCTTGGTCAGATGGCACACCTTGTTGCAAATATTACACTTAACAGTGCAAGGTCCTGTGTGATGCAGATTGCATTTCTTACACAAGGGACGGTTTCCAGTATATCTATTATTTTCAGTTGGGATGGCAGCATAAGCCCTGAAGGTTTCTTGTCTTCTGTTCTGTTATGGTTGGTGATTATTGTCGTGGTTGTTTGTGTTGGTGTTACAGTAGTTGTTGTTGTTATCGTTGCGGTAGTTGTTTTTGTTGAAAGTTCTTCTGTCGTCAAAATTTTGTTTGTGATCACTTGATACTTGCACCGGAGTGTGCTTTGTTACATGATCCATTAGCCTCTGGGCTATGTTAATGGCTTCTTCTAGAGTTTGAGGTTTAGAGGCGGTAACATTCCCTTCAATACTATGAGGCAATCCTCCAATGAAAACTTCCATTATTTTCTCAGAATCTGGCACCATAGTGGGACACACGGTTGCCAATTCCTGGAATCTTCTCACATATGTCTTGAGATCATTCCCCTTCACAGTCAGATGGTAAAATTCGTCTTCCATCTTCTGGACTTCAGTTCGAGGACAATATTTCTTTATCAAAAGTTTTTTCAATTCAACCCAGGTAATCTTGTAAGCTTCTTCTATCCTAATAGGTTGGGAAAAAGAATTCCACCAAAATAGAGCTTCTTCAGTTAAAGTACCAGTAGCAAACTTTACCTTGCAGTCTTCGGTACAGTTGCTAAGAGAAAACACTGATTCAGTTCTTTCGAACCAACATATGAGACCAATAGTGCCTTCCATACCTTTGAAGTTGATAGGTTGGAAACTCATGAACTATTTGTAGCTACATTGTCTTACCACAAGAGCTTCTCTTGGTCTGGTGGTATTATCAGTATTTGCCATGTTAGCGGCTTGTGCTTCCAAGCTGCGGTAACACTATCAGCAACTAGTTTTCTGATGGCAGCCTGAGTCATGGCTGGTGCTTCAGATGTTGACATCCTTTTGGGAGGCATTCTATCAACATAAGATAACACGTAATAAGAATGATATCATAAGTTTTAAAATAATTAAAGTTCAAAAATAAACATTGTCACAATAGTGATATCGAAATCATAGATAATTCATTTCAAATAAGTATCTATGATTTATTTAGAAATCTTGGTATGATTCATAACGACGGAGACAGAGATGATGATATAAGAGAAGTTGTTTTAGGATGGATATATCGGTATTATGAAACAACAAGGTATAACAGGATTGCCATTGTATTATATCATGAAGAACTTGCCTTTGTACTGTACACAATTAAAATTTGACAAGTGTTGTTATTTATACCACACATACCATGGCTAGGTTAAAAGCTATAACTAGTATCTAATCTAGTAGTTCGATGGTCCTTTCTGGCTGTTCTTGAGTTCATAGATTGCATTCAGAAGACTTTCTATGTCTTTTTGGTGATGGACTTGGATTTCTTCAATGATTTGTTCTAGATTAGCAATCCTGAAGCGGCCAGAGTAATATGGTTGTTTATTTCCCATTTGCTTTCTTTGGAAGTTAAGTCAATTCAGTGCATGAGCCTTTTGGGAGTTCAGCTTCCAGATTGTTCGAATCTTGTTGTATTATCACCGACCTTTTCTGAAGACCTTACTACTTTGTTTCTATGTGCTCAATGCTTCGAGAGAGAGTTCCATCTAGGTGATTTCGGGATTTCCTAATTTGCTCCTCGTGTCGTTTTCCAGATTGGTCTTACGAGAGCTTTCTCCCATCTCAAATTCTTAAGGTTAGGGGCAGAGAAGTAGAGTGGAGAATGATTAGTTATTTTCCATGGTTTTCTTATGTGACAATAATGTCCTTGGAAAGAAATAATTCTGGAGGATTAACATTTGGAGATAGATTGTAAATGGAGGCACATAGTTGGTGGTGGAATAAGTGTGATTTTTTAGCCATAGTATTCATGCATGACCTTCAATATATAGGTTCATCATGAAAAAGTGGAAAGTTTGGTGAAACTATTGGAACTACACCAAATGAGTTATTTGGAAGAGCTTAGAATAAGTTTTTTTTTTTTCACTGGGGAAGCTTGGGACCTAGTCCGGGGTGGAGAAGCCGGGTTTTATAGTTCGGAAAAAGTTAGAAGGAGAAATGCATCATCAATCTCGGAAGTAGGATAGTTCGGAGATGACTTCTCTCTGTTGACAACACCCAGCGGTTAAATAACTTATGTTATTTATATAATAGTTATAGTAGTTTTTATGTATCTTTACATATATTTAGTATGTAATGGACGAAGGATTTTCTGGTTGGGAATAAGAAAAATAAAAAATAGTTTAGTTAAGGTTTTTTAACATTGTTCTCTATTAAACCGTTGGTCTCTGGATACCAATCTATAAACACCCCCTTTATGACTTATAGCGCGAAATTAATCTGGGGTATTATTTCACTCAGTTACAACAGTGATAATCATATAAAACGACTCGAAAGTGACGTTTTTTAAAATGATAAGTTATCATTTATTATTTCATCAAAAGTTTTTACAAACAGACGGTTCCCAAATTCTACATTGAAAACATAAAGTTTGAATGATAACAGTTTAGCCATCTTCAAGTGCAGTGCCACTTCGTGCCCATAAGATGTTCAGTTATCTTAAGATAAAACATGTTAAAAAGATCACACAAGGTTGAGTGAAATTTCATGGATTATAAAAAATAGTGTGATCTACAAGTCATCATAAGTGTGGGTTTCGTTGTTATACACTCCATAAATGTAATATTGCAATGAGTTTACAATATTAAGGAAATACAGTATTATTGAGTTCTTAAAGCAACATGGGCACTCAAACAGATGGTATTATTCAATAATAATATTTATATAAAGATAATGGCCCCCGTGTAGGTAATTGTCATATACCTATGAGTTTCAAATATAGTACGTTTGGTTACCTATCCGGCTAACACAAACGGGATTCGTCAATCCCAATAGGCCTATTCACAATATTTATGTTCACTCACAAGTGATTAATGGTCCATGATGGTGGGGGACTTTTGGCAAAAGGGACTTAGACAACAGATGCAATAATATATCAGGATAGAATACATTTAGAAAACACTTGTATTCATGGTTTATAGCATGTATCTCCCTCACGGGTTTATGAAATAGAAGATTTAAAAGTGTGCCTATGAACTCACCTTAATAGTATTGGGAAATCTGATTGATGGCAAAAATATATCAAGTGAAAGTAATGGCTTCGTCACGCAACCTGGGTGATATGTCAAGTCTTAGTGTGATAGTTTATGTTTCAAAACTTCATAAAGTTTAACGTATATCTTTGATTTATTAAAGTATGGAAATATTGTATCGTCTGTATCGGGTCATCTACATCCAGAGGCACATGTAGTATGGTTGAGGAGCCGGGCACTTTAATTTGAAAACCCAACAAAACTCCGTCCAAAATGAAAACTCAAAATGAAACCCTTCATTTGAAATTCCCTCAGTAACGTGATACGAAGTTTTTAAGTTTCTTCAAAAGTTAGTTGATGATAAATTATGTTAAATATTTACGAAATAATGCAGGCGATATTTATGATTAATATCGATAAATGTGTCGGATTTTACATAAAATCTGAAGTTTTTAATATTAATATCTATTTTTATAATTTATATAAAAATTATTATATTTTATATTTTTAGTTTACAAATTATAGCCAATATTTACCCTTGGTTTATAAATTTTACAACTTTTAGTCCTCTTATATATAAAATATATAATAATTTAAACCTTTAACTTTGAAAAAACTTACAAAATAGGTCCTTATAGTTATAAATTTAGACATAATACATTTTCAGCACTTTTTGTCTTTAAATTTCAGAAAGTTTACGATATATACCCCTATGGCATGGAAATAATTACAAAACAAGTCCAAAAAAGTCATGCAACTTATTTTAAGATTCCAAATGGTTTGGCAAGGTGGTTATAAATTATTAGAATAAGCTAATAAGATGTTCTAACGTTAACAAAAGTTTAGAAAAAGATTCGTTAGCTAGAGAAATTAATACGGGTTGGTATTAGGGTTTTAATAAAAAAACACATGGTTGAGGATTCAAACTTCAAAAAGTGTTCATATATGATTTAAGAGTTATGACATTTTTCTAATACAGAATATAAGCTTATGGAACAAGATCTTAGGCTTACTTGAGCTAAAATGGGTCGAAATAGGTTTTTATGACTCGTACGCCTAGGAATGGCTTCAAGACTTTGTTTTTCTTGCTTCTTGGCTTCTATTCTGAGCTTAAAGCCTTTTATTGATGCTATGGAAAGGTTAGAACTCCATTTGAGTGTGTGAAGAAAGTGTTGTGGGATGATTTGAAAAGGGTGTTTGGTTCGTGTATTTATAGGGTGAAAACATACTTGGTGCCCAAGTTTGCTTAGTGTATTGGATCTAGGGTTGTAGATAGACGATTCATGGAAGCTAGGTGATCAGTAATATGAGCTAGAAAAATATCTAAGCAAGATATATGGGTAGTGGTGGGGTTCGGCTAGAAAAGAGGACAAAGAGGTGATGTAAGCAAGCTTGGTGGGCCAAGAGTTGAATGGGAGGTTCTTCGTAAGCTACTTAGGGTGGTTGATTGGTGGATGTCATGGAGGTGATAGGTGCTTGCTTTTAGGGGCTGGGTTGCTTAAATGGGTAAACATGGCCAAAAGGGAAAAGGGGGTGTTTGGTTTTTAATTTCATTTCGGGTTAGGGTTTTAGGGGTTTTTATTTATTTATGGTTTGGATTTAATTTTAAGATAGTTTAGGGTTTAGGATTTTTAGTGTTTGGATTATGGTTTATGGTTTTTAGAATTAGTGATTAGGTATTAAGGTTTAGGGTTGAGTTTTATAGTTTATAGGGCCTCTTAGTTTTAGGTGTTAAAGGTAAAATTTTTGGGTTTTAGGGTTTTGTTTTGGGGTTTTAGGGTTTTCTGGATTAGGGTTTTAGATGACATATGGGTTTAATGTTTTGGTTTTAGAGTCATGCATTATGTGCTTGTACCTTGTGTTAAAGTGGTGGTAAGAAACTAGATTGAATTTGGAGGTAAAATGACCTAGTTTGACTTTCTTGCATTATTGACTTGTACGTTAAGCTTTAGAAAGTTGTACATTGTTTTGGAGGGAAAAGTTATTTAAATATGGTGCATTGTACACTGTACACTATGCTCTTAAAGGCTTGCCCTACATTCATTTTATTCTATTTTTACATTAATATAAATTAGGGTTCTTTTTGATCTAAACGTTTACGGTTTAATGCCTGTTTTGATTTAACGTTTTGAAAAGTCTGTTAATGGATAATGTACTTGTTAAAAATGATTATTAAGATATAGGACTTGACATATTAGGTTGTTTAATGATATAAACATAGATATATGATGGCCATTGATAGAGGTTGCGTGAGCTCGTTTACCTTCTAGTGTATGCTGGAGTTACGTTGCAGTATGAGATTAAGCAAAAAATTTCCCTGTAAAAGGTGGTATATATAGTGCATTTAATTTAATAGATGGGATTTTACAGTGCATCTATTTTAATAGGAATTGGATAATTAATTGATGAAAATTGGGGTGGTTTATAGGCGCCCATCCGTGCGGTCCTGCAAATTTTAGTCCTGTTTTATACCGAGTCCATAACCCTTCAAAACTACGTTAACCCTACTTGCTCGGCATGTCAAGCCCGGTAGAGAGAAAGGACACCATCACGGGGTTTTCGACAATATCCCCTATACCCCTGGTTCGGTGTGGGGTCCGAATATGGGCGGAGGGGTTGGGGTTCCTAATGCAAATGAATTGCACCAATAAAACTATCTCTACATTACTGCCAATTAACTCCTGAATGGGGTGAAAACATGGCCACTTACCATCGTGCCTTCCACCTAAGCACAACCTGTGACTGATTGATAACATGATTAGGCCCTTGCCTTTGTGGAGGCTAACTACGTGGTCCTTGAATCCCTCTTAAAGGAATGACGAAAGCAGATACATAACAAAGACCTCCGCACTGAAGTGGAATACTTCAGTGATGGGTATGATGAAGAAAGGGAGATGGAACCTAGGCATGCACATGTCAGAGAAACTACTTCATTTCTCCGTACAAGGTCTTCGAGGGCTCGAAGACAAAGAGAAAGGGTGGTAGAATTCGAAGACACCCCAAACATGGAGGGAAGCACGGTAGAAAGGAATTACAAGGTTTGGTGGATGAAGGCTCGGAACACAGGAGTAGATGATAACAAGACGTCAGGGAATATGTATCTTCCTCCACTTTGGCATGACCCCACCACTTAGTAGGATCGTGATAGTGAACAAACGGTCAACTTCGCAATCATCTTTTGCCGCCACCGCTTAAGAAGGGCATCAGCGCTATCGACTTTAACATAGGAGGGAATCCCCCTCCTAACGGTACGTATCTCTCACATAATGCTCAACCTTTCATACCCAATAGTTTGTAACCACCCAGTGGGCCCATACCTACTCATGTTAACCTCTACTCCCAACCAAATGCGAGAGCCCTACTAGGGCAGCCTTCAAGCTACACTCTCCAGTTTCAAGGTGGCGCCTCTTCTTTTGGGGGATCCTCCACCTACCACCCATATGGTAGATATGCTCCGCAGGTTCCCCTGAGCAATAATGCACCTATATATAACGGGTTCGTATACCCTTCAGCTGCTCCCTCCAATAGCTATCCTTTTAACACACAACCTATGCATCCTCTACCAAATGTATCTACGTACCCAAACCCTAGCTAAACTGGCCTCTTCGCAGACTCTATTAGTTGCATGATCCACTTCGTTCGTTGGATCGAGGTGTCACACCTCGCCAAGGCGGAAGGGGGGGAAGCGAAGGAAAGGTCAAGGGCGGGAACAATGTGAAAGGAAAATAAAAACATTGTAATTGGAAAGGACATAACAAGTGTTAAGCATCATCACAACACAGTAATCTCAACAATAGGAGAATTAGAATAAACGAGATGGTAATCAAATAATTAAAAAACCAACTTGTTTTATGAAGGGACCACCTATAACACAAGAGGTGTTATAGGTGTCTAGTATTGCATGTGATTAATTGCAAACACAACAATACATAGACATTCGATAATCCCAATGACAGGTACATCAACATTTACCTTAAAAATCAATGTATAAAAGTCTCGAAATTTAAAAACACTAGAGAAATGTAAACTCCAAATGCAAAATTCCTAAGGTTCTCGTAGCCCCCGCGCATTTAGCTCTTTCTTACTTTTAACCTCACTAATAGCTCACATATGAAAATGATACTTTAAAATGTCAACATTACGTTGGTGAGATTCATAGATTTAACATCAAACACTTACTCTTGTTGTGCCTAAAAATGGATAAGACATACATGAATATTAAGCATATATAGAAGCACATAATTAACACAAAACAAATACACATTCAGGCTTAGATTAGCACTGGCATATCTATCAACCAAGCTCACCTAGAATGCACTCATATTACATACACAACATTGGGTAGGCGTTACTCTCGATCCAAATTCAAACCATACGGGTAGGCGTTACCCCCGATCCAAATCACATCGCAATATGGGTAGGCGTTACCCCTGATCCAACAATGCATGCACATATAGCCCTATAATATCAAGTAATGTCCAATGTAACATCTGGCAATTTTCGGAATTTTAAATGACTATTTTACCCTTTGGCTTGTTGGGTCTGACTTGACTTTTTGACTTTTGGTCTTTTATTGTCACATAAAAGCGATTACCGCGTAACCAGTAATGTTTTCGGAACATATTTTAAATAATAAATCATATTTATTATCTCAAATCTCATGTGCAAAGTTATTTTTAACTTTTTTGACTTGGAAAACGAAAAAGATATATGGTTATTCTACAGCTGACTTATCAAAAACGACACTAATATCAGTCTTCACGACTTGGACTCTTCTAAAGCAATTTGATGTTTATATGTTTAAAACGACTTCCGGGACAACTTCTTTAGTTTTGACCTGAGACCGGAGAAAATAAGCAGGAAAATGACCCGAAATACCCTCGTTAAAGATTTTAGAAACAAGATACATCGCGTTACCGACATGGGAAATATAATTAAATTAATATTTAATTAACACTTTTATTTAAATAAATTTATTTAATAAATTAGTATTATTTTATTCAGTAACGTTTGTTAAAAACGCAAATATTCAAGTAAAAGATCATTTTACAGACAAAGTTTATCAGTAACAAATAAATAATAAACGTTTTAAATAAATTTTATAAAACGTTTATGAAAATTAGTCGAGTGAATACTCGTTTTTATGGGAAAAATTATTTGGAATGCAATGGCGCAAGTTTCGTGTTATGAATCATTCATTAACTAAGTCCAAAACGGTGGAGTCTCGGAACCATTTATATTACAAAAGTTTACAATTTTTGGTCCTTGTTGTGGTAATTATTTTCTTAATTAACCCTATGTATGATGTCTTGTCCACTTTTATTTTTTAACTTTTAATATACTATTATACTATATATATATATATATATATATATATATATATATATAATTTATATATAGATTTTATATATATATATATATATTATATATATATATATATCTATTATATATATATTAGTGGATGAGATCAATGGGAGGGGAAAACTAAATTTTCGGTGGGAATGGGAAACGAAAAAACTCAGAGGAAAAAACCAAACAAAATGCCCCCCCTAAAAAAAAACCAACAGATGTACTAATGTTTTTCAGGCTAAAAAAATTATTTTTTCAGGCAAATATTGCCTCGCATTTACTCTTTTTGTTATAAAACCAAAAAAACCAAACCAGATGCCCCTAAATAACTAAACAGTGCCCTATATAAATAATCTTTTAATATAGCCTGATAAAAATATTGGCCATCTGTTTGGTTTGAGTTTTTTACAGACATTATATCGAGGCCATATTTACTGAAACAAAGAAAAACAATTTTTTGTCTGAAAAAAATTTGGGCATCTGTTTGGTTTCTTTTTATAGGATATGTTTGGTTTATGAGGTTTTTCTAGGCAAAACAAATTATGTTTTCCCTAAAACTCTTCCATATAATAATTATATATTATATATATTTTATATATATATATATATATATAATATATATATAATATATATATATATATATATATATATATCATAACATATTTTTTATATATAAACACACACATACATCTCTCTCTCCCCCCTCCCCTCCACTCCGGCGCCGCCCCTCCTTCGGCCACCGTCGCTGCCGCCGGCCGCCTCTTTTCCGGCGAGTTTTCGAAACTCTCCCTGCCACCCGATCTATCCGATCCACTATACCACTCGCCCGCCACGCTGCACCCACGGACCACACCCACTACCCCACGGAACATTCATTCAGCACCATTTCCCCTCCTACAGCCGCCCCGCCATCCCTCTAAACCACACCAAGGGTGGTGCGTTTGATTGTCTCCTTGCCCATCGGAGGGGTGCGTTTTGCTTTGTATTAGAGACACCACAAGGGTGCATTTGGCAGTCACCACCACCACTAGGGTGCGTGGGTTTTGGTTTTTTTTTTTAACAGCCATTGAGCTAGGGTTCGGTGCGTTTTGAGGTTTATGTTCTCAGCCCCGTTGGGTGCCGTGTTTGTGGTGTTTATATAAACGAAAACAAGGGTTAGTGTTTGATTTATTTTTATTAAACCAACAAGGTGTGTAGGGTCTTCATAACAACAAGGGGTACGTTGTGTTCTGACGGGGAAAAACACCACCAAGGGTTTGCGATCGGTTGGTGTGGTACAAACGCACGGGGTTTGCGTTGTTGGTTTTCCCCATTAACGCAACAAGGTGCGTTTGGTTTTCATATTCAGCAACATGGGGTGTGGTGTTTTGGATTTACTAGAAAAAACCACTATGGTGCGTTTGGTTTTGATAGGATTAAAGAACGAATAAACATCGAAAAGGGTGGTTTGGGTTGTTCCTTAAACTGCCAAAAAAGGGAGCGTTTGGTTGTTCTTAATCTGCCAAAAGGGGCGTTAGTTTGGCAGGATTGCTCCAAGGGTGCATTTGGGGAGATAGCAGGAATCCACGATATGAGGTGGTGTGTTTTAGGTTAAATATAAATACATTTAAGGGGTTTGTGTTTGGGTGAGCAGGAAACCATTAGGGGTGTGTTTGGGTGAGTAGAAACACCGTAAGGGTGCGTTTTGATTGTTGACGGAAAACAAAACGTTTGGAGCGTTTGGTTTTATACAAATCGACAATATAAATATAGCGTAAGATTTTATAAATATAAAACCGGATAAAACGGTGGTTTTAAAATGGTTAAATAAATGTAGCTAATAATTATTAATTTTGTTTCCTATTCGATATCGTTTAGGTTTATTATATATTATATATATTATATATATTTTATATATTATTATATATATATATATTTATATATTTTTATATATGGTTAAGATCTAAATAAGAAGTTTTCTTAAAATAAGAAGGAAAGAAAGTAACAATAAACGCAATATCCGAGTGCACCGATTAAATTAGATGCATCTCTATAATTCTTCTATGCTGATAAGTATCCTAATTGTG
Source organism: Tanacetum coccineum (assembly GCA_026074375.1). Lineage (NCBI taxonomy): Eukaryota > Viridiplantae > Streptophyta > Magnoliopsida > Asterales > Asteraceae > Tanacetum > Tanacetum coccineum. The sequence goes on from BQNB010009913.1 coordinate 79,550, forward strand.
TTTTAGCTTGTCTTTAGATGCATATTACGTGTATTAGATGCATTTTATAATTTTCTCTTGGTTTTTATTCCTCTGCATTGCGTCGAAATCATGGAAAAGCAATTTGCACCATTTCAATCAAATTAAACTTTTGAAAATCAAAAATGATTGCATCTAAATGAATAGAAAGGCATCTAATGCAAGTCGTTGCATCTCAATGTGGTTTTTTAGTCACTTCTCACCGCTTCTTATTTTTTAATTTACTTCTCATTGGATCCTTTCTCTCTCTCTCTCTATACTATCTCTCTCTCTCTCTTGTATATTTATATATATATATATATTTTATAAATTAATTTTTTTTAAATTATATATACTATATATATATTTTTATACTATATATATATATTTAAACGGCGCGGGGTGTTTGCATTATTGGGGTGTTGGGGGGTGTATTGGGATGGGGGAAGTGGGGTTGTGTGGGGGTTAGTGTTTTTGGGTTGTGTTGGTGTGTGTGACTGTTTTGTTTCTCGGGGCAGGTTTGGTTGGTTTTGGGATGTTATGGCAGTTGGTTGGGTGTTGGTCGCAGGGTGTCTGGGTGTTTTATTTATTTGGTGGGCTTGTTTGGGGTTTTTTTGTTTTGGGGGTTTTGTTGTTGCGGGGGTGTTTGGTGGGTGTGCGGCTTTTTTTTTTTTTTGGGGGGGTTGGGTCGGGATGGGGGTGCGGGTTTGGGGGGTGTGGTTTGGGGAGGTGCAGAGGTGTTGTGTGGGAGTGGTTGTTGTTTTTGGGGCGGTGGGTTGTTTTTTTTTTTTGGGGGGGGGTGGGGGCGGGGGGTGGGATATTGGGCGGGTGTATTTTTTTTTTGTGCGGGGGAGAGTTTTTTTTGTATATTTTGGGGTTGCGGGGTTATTTGTGTTTTTGGGAGGGTGTTGTTTGGGCGGATGGTGGGGTTGGGGGAAATGGTGGGGGTGAGTGGTGTTATGTGGTTTGTGGTGGGGGGTGTTGGGCGGTTGGTGGGGGTGCGTTAGGGTGTGTGGTTGGGTGCGTTTGGGGGTGGGGGTGAGGGGTGTGGGAGAGGGGGAGGTGGGGGGTGGGGGGTGCTGTGGGGGGTGGGGTCTTTGTTTTTTCGGTTGCTGTTGTTTTCTTGTGGTTTTTTTGTGTTGTGGCGGGTTTTGTTGTTTGTGTGGGATTGTGTATGTTGGTGTTGGTTGGTGGAAGGTGTGGTGGGTGGTTGGGTGGGGTGCGGGGGCTGGGAGGTGGTGGGGGGAGATTTTGGGGGCGGTTTGAGATTTTTGATTGTTAGCCTGGGAGGGTTTTTTGCGCGTGTTGGGGGGGGTTTTGGGATGTGGTGTTGTTTGCTGGGAGGTTTGTGTTGATTTTGTTTGTGGGGCTTTGTTGTGTAGTGCTTGGAGGTGTTGTTGGGGTTGGGATTATTTTGTGGTGTTTTTGTGTGGGGGGGGTTTTCGGGGGTGATTGTCGGGGGGTGGTGTGTTGTGGGGGGTATGGGTTTGTGGGGATGTTTGTTGGTTTTTGTTATGGGGGTGTGGGAGTGTGTGGTTTGGGGGTAGAGTTGGAGGGTGGCGGTCTGTCAGGTGGATGCGTGGTGGGGGGCGAAGGGGGGTGGTGGATTGCTTTTTTGTTGGGGGGGGGGATTGTTTGGGTTGTATTGTTGATGGTGTGGTGCGTTTTGCGGATTGAGGGAGTGTTTGGTAGGTGGTGCTTGGCGGTGTTGACGGGTTACGTTGGGGTGGGGGAGGGGTGGGTGGGTCGTAGTGGGGTTTGTTTTTGGCGGTTGGTTCTTTTGTTGGGTTTGCGGTGGGCTATTTGGTTGGTTTTTGTGGCGGTTCGGGGTTGGTTATTTTGAGAGTTTTTGATTGGTGGCGGTCGGGGGCGTTTTTGCGTGGGCTGGGTGATGTTGTTGGTTTTCTGGGTGGCTGAGTTGCGTCGGCGCTTACTGGTTCTTTGGTGAGGGGGTATTTGGTGGTGGTGGGGGTTGTTGGTATCGTGGTGTGGTGGACAGGGGGTTGGGGGGGATTGTTTTTTTTGGAGGTGGGGGGTATGGTGATTTTGTTGCGTTTTTTCATGTGGTATGGGTGGGGTCTGGGGGGTTGCGTTTTGGTTGGTTATTGGGTTTGAGGTTGGTCTTTTTGTTTTGGGGAGGGGGGGGGGGGTGTGATGTGTTTTTATTTGGTTATGGTAGTGATTTTTATTGGGTTGGGGGGTGGAGGGAGTTTTGGGTGGGTATTTGGTTGCCATGGTTGGGGGGGGTTGGTGGGGGGTTGTTTGGGTATAGTGGGCTCTTGGGGGATTTGGTTTGGGTGTTGTTTTAGTTTTTTGTAATGTTGTTTTTTTTTGGGGGGGGGTGGTGATTTTTTTTGTTTTTCTTATTATTTGGTTTGGCCGGTGGTGGGTTGGTTTTCCGCTTTGTTTTTTTTTGTTTGGGGGCATGTGTTGGGGCTGGTTTTGGATGCAGGTTTTGATTTGGGTGCTTTTTTTTTGTGGGGTTCTAGGTTGGGGGGTTATGTTTTGTTGTTTGTTTCTAGTTTTTTTTGTGGTGGTATATGTTTGGTGGTTTTGGTGTTGGTGGTTTTTTTTTTTGCTCATTTATGCTTTTTTTTGTGGGGTTATGTCGTGTTATTGTGTTGGGTTTTTTTTTTTTGTTTGGGGTTGTTTTTTGGTTTGGCTTGGGGGTTGGGCGGTGTTTGGTTGGGATTTGTTTGGCTGGGTGTTTTTGGGCTTTTTGTGGGATCTTTTTAGTTTTTTTCTGGTTTGTGGTTTTCATTTGTTTTTGGGGTTTGGTGAGTGTGGTCTTTTTTGGTATTTAGTTTTATTTTTATTCTGGGGTGGGAACCGTGTATTTTGTGTTTTTTTATTGGAGTTTGGCGGCGGTGTTATATTTTGTTTGTTTTCTTTTTGGTAATTGATTATTAGGAGGGAAAAAACATGAACCGAGTTTTATAAATAAGGGAACGTCTTTTAAACGAATAGCTTATGCCGAAAATCTATATAAACTACTATATTAATAAATGTTATTATAATTTCTTATTTTCTTAGAAACCCGAATAAAAAGGTACGAAGTTGTATAGTTTTAAGATTATTAAAATTGTATTATACAATTAAGCCGACACAAACGAATGAAAACTACACTTTGTAAATGAGGACAACTAGTTTAATAAGACCCGTCGAGCGAACACGATTAACTTAAATTATAAAATATTATTTTATAATTCGGAATTAATGGACAAAGTAAAGGACTTTAAAACGCGTGTTGTTTTATTTTATCCAAGAACTTTTATTTAATTAAGTGGTGTGATTTCCGTGTAAACATGTCTAACTATTTGGTTTAATTATTTTACTCCACTTCTTAATAATACTAGCATTAGTATTATTACATTCATATTATCTTTGGATTGTTTATCTTTGTTATATAATACATGGAATGAAGTTATATAATTGTTATTTTTCATATGTATGTATATAAGGGGAATTATATTACATACTTTGCGTTACTTTTCGATTTATTTTATTTAACCAACCACCAAACTATTACAACTTGAAATCTAAATCTTTTATCAACGTGTCACGTTGATGTAACCATCCATCGAAAAACCCAAATACATTATCCTAGGCTAGTGGGTCTTAGCCGTTAAGATAAACCGCAACTTCTTGATCGAGCCGTTCCGGTTTTCCGTTTGTGTTGTGCTTAATATATGCAGTTCTGCCAATCGTTCTACAACATCAATGTAAGTTTATAGCCCCATGTTTTACTTGTTTTACATATATTTTTGGGTGTGAAGACACTTGCTTGTTGGCAAATGCAGTTACTGGCTGATTACAAATTGGTTTACCTACTATTTACATAGCTCGCTATGGGAATAAATTATTTGACTTTATTTTTGGTTCTCATGTACATACTTTACTTTTGAAATGAATACGAATTAGCTTAATCTGATTGAATGTAACTACAAGTAAAATGCACGGAGTGTTCTTTTAGAGGGATACCTGGTAGAGGGTACATAGTATTATTGACTGGGTGTTCAGGGAAAGGGACACCTGTGAGGGGGTATCAGTCATTATTACCGGGTTGTTCTTGTCTGAAGGGACACTGCGAGGGATACACACATTCATTATTGCCCGGGTGTTCTTGGAGGGGACACCTGTGAGGGGTACATATTCATTACTGCCCGAGTGTTCTTGGAGGGGACACTTGTGATGGGTACATATGGTTTTTATTACTGCCCGGGTGTTTTTGGAGGAGACACCTACGATGGGTACATAGAGCATCGGTTTCATGAACTTAGAGTAGTTGTAATCATTGTTGTTCTATACACATATGAATATTTACGTTGCCTTGAATAAAGTGGCAATGCATGCTTTGAACAATTGCGGTTCAACGTTCATACGTATATTTTTGTGACTATTTGGGGATTGAAATGGTCATGCATACTTTACAACTATTGATTTCTAAAATTCATACATACATTTTGGTAAGGACATTTAAGGATTTTAAATGGTACATACAGCTTTACCAGACCTTGGTTCAACATTTATACTTAAACAAATCTATGAACTCACCCAACTTTGATGTTGACACTTTTTTAAGTTGTTTTTACTCCATTTTAACATCAAACACTTACTCTTGTTGTGCCTAAAAATGGATAAGACATACATGAATATTAAGCATATATGGAAGCACATAATTAACACAAAACAAATACACATTCAGGCTCACCTAGAATGCACTCATATTACATACACAACATTGGGTAGGCGTTACTCTCGATCCAAATTCAAACCATACGGGTAGGCGTTACCCCCGATCCAAATCACATCTCAATATGGGTAGGCGTTACCCCTGATCCAACAATGCATGCACATATAGCCATATAATATCAAGTAATGTCCAAAACAATAAACCAATTCATCACAACATTTAAAAACATTTCAAAAACACTTTAGTATCATTTTCACTCCAAAGAAAACATAGAAAAAGGGGCTATGAATACTCACCTTAACTTCTCAAACGCGCATAAAAGTCCAAGCAAGATCTACACAACATAATTAACTAGTTACACATGATTGAGGCTTTACGGCCTTAATTCATGTAACTTTTTAATTGATGGATACTAATGTCTAATAATCTCTTATAAACATCCCATCAAGTTTCTCATACTTTATCTAAACTCAAAACACCTTTTACTTCATTATTTCAAATTTCTAAATTATTGCATAATTTTATAGTCACTACACGACTACTTATAAAATACTAAACAACCTCATTGGACTTCCACATGGCATCTACAACAACTTCAATGAGTTATGTATCTACTGTAATTTTTAGAAAATTTAATAATAAGTCTAACTATTTTTAAAATTTTCAACATCACAAAGTGTCAAGAAAGTGACCTGATTCGACTATCAAAAAGTTTGACTTGATCAGACCCACTTAGATACCTGAAAAAAATCTAGAAAAATTACAGGAGTTCCTAGACATCATGAACTTACTCCTGTAGCAATCACATCAAATATAAAAATATTTTGAGAAGGTTTTTGACCTCACAAACACAACCCAAAATCTGTCCCAAAATCTTAAATTCAATAACGAATCTTGTAAAATTATTTTGACTGACCTTCACTCACTTTTAATTCACAAAACCACCTGGGTTGGAAAGTAGACTCTCTGTAGATAATTTTTGGCTCAAAAAAATTAATAAAACCTATTCGTATGACCGAGTTATGACTCTTACAAGATGACTCAAAAATTTGCCTAGTTTTTAATTCCGAATCTACAACAAATAATCCTAATTAAACGCATCCATACGCTAATTATTATCCCCAAATCATGCTAGATAATCATAACATCATAAATATGGAAGTTTTACAAAACCTTAATCCATCAATTTATTTGTTACATGTTTAATACAATAATTAAATT
>BQNB010009914.1:0-85455 GCA_026074375.1 Tanacetum coccineum
AAGCAAAAAATTTCCCCGTACAATTGTGATAATAGTAAAATAGGTTTTGCATTTGATGAAAATTCTTGGGTTGTTATAACCCACTTATTGTTTGACGGTGTTTTATATACTGGTAGTCCACTATTCCAATCTTTATCAGTCAATTAAGAGCATGATTGCTGAAACATAAACGGGTCACCTACCGGTCCAACTAAGTTCATAATTTAAAGACAAAGACAAAACGTTATTTGTGATCCTATTGGTCCAGTAATATGAAACACGATATGGAGAGCTATCCCGGTATCTAGATTACTTGGTTCGTATCACTAGATCCAGTTAAATGATAGGTCGCATATTCAAACACATAAACAAGTATAAGGTGATAAACATAATTAAACAATCAATGATAAATTAAGAAATCTATTTTAAAACAAACCAAACATTAAACTTTCATTAAGATGGCTAATACCCAAGGGTATTAGCCCACAACCATTGTAATTAAACAATCAACGATAAATTAAGAAATCGATTTTAAAACAAACCAAACATTGAACTTTCATTAAGATGGCTAATAACCAAAGGTATTAGCCCACAACCATTGTAATTATACAAGCGTAATCAAACAATTAAAATCGAATGATTAAGAGAGCAAAAATTACACGATGTCTTCTATGGAGTCGTGATCAATGCTTGACCTTGGTGCTGATCTTCTTTTCTAAAATTCGTATTTAATGAGTATGGTATAAGGAATATCATATTGCACACTGAAAACTTGTTTTTGAGTCTTCTATTTATAGTGTCTGAAAAAGACTCGATACGCCATATCTGGCAAGGTCAATACGGAGTATTGGGATGGATCCCTTGGAGTACGCGCTACGTTCAAATCAATCAGTGATATCATTCCCAATTTACTTGATTTACTGTATCTTCAAATAGTTATCTTCATGGATACGGCGTATGTAGATAGTATGGATACGCCGTATTAGGAATTGGTTAAACGCGTTTTCTTGTGAAGTCTTAGCACAGATACACCGTATCTCTTTAGTTGGATACGGCGTATTGATGATATTTCAGCAATCTTCAAATATCTTTGTTTTGGTTCCAAATTATGCGCCTTTTAGCTTGTCTTCACAAAACACTCCTGAATTACTGCATTTATCAACTTTAAAGCAATTAAGTACCAAATAATGCAATAATTAAATAAAAATGGGTAAAACAGATTGGATAAATGATACAATAAAGTGACGTTATTTGATGTCATCAAATATCCCCCCACTTGAATCCTACTTGTCCTCAAGTAGACTTTAGAAAAAGTTTTAGTTTATGAAAAGGTGTCCCAACCGAAGTTGAGGTTTTTCCGTTTAAGCATCGTTTTGTCCTAATTACATGTACATAACCGAGCTCCTCATGAAATATGGAAATGAAAACACTCATATCACTCAACTAATCTAGGGTGCAACATTTAAGAAGTATGCTTAATTTCTCGGTCGTGATTAGCTTCGTATCATAGGCTTGGCAAGGATACACATCTCCACCGCTAAAGCTGAGGAAGAACAAGTTTCAAAGATAAATTGGGTTAAGAAGGTTTAGGGTTGGTCATTAAACAATCTTTCACCATAAGTACCACACCAACAAGTCAGTTGTATCATACATACACGGCCATAACGACGGAATAGACATATACAATCCGAACACATCCCCGTTCGTGTTTAACCAGCGGTTAGGATGAAGAACGATATAGGGTAGGGAGCTTCTAACTTTCACCGAAAGTCGTCATCCAACAAGGCAGTTGAGACATGCATACATGGCCGTAACGACAGAATAGACATGCATGCTCGAACAAGTCCTCGTTCGAGTAGACATTAAGGTTAGTTGCTAGGAAAGGGAAGTAAAATGGGTGTTAAACAAAATTCACAAAACAAACAAATTAAGCCAAAAATAAGGTACGGTTGCTAGTAACTTTTTCCCGACCAATCCATGATAAAGACTCAAACATATAGACAGACGCCTTGATCACAAAAATGACAAAAACAACCTAAGTTGGCGTTCCCATAACAGTCAACTTCCTTTACATCCCGCTCTTTACACACTTTTACTTAAGTGGTGATATCGGCCACTTTTTACAAGGCTTCACATCGTTGATTTTTGTAACGTATCAACGAATAATCGATCCTTCCAAGTGATTCCTTCGGTATAAACTTCTTTTGAACCGACTATTTTTCTTCCTTCTCTTTTTTTCTTCGCATCTCGAATGTAAACAGGTCCTAAATTTAATACTCCTTTGTAGAACCCCGTAAGCTTTTGGTACGGATGCGAGATTCCATTCATCTTATTCTCTTCACTTACCTTCAGTAATGGTGAAATCTTGTTGCATTGCTCATTAGTATGATGTTCAAACCTCGCCTGTGATCGCACCATTTGGTAAGTTACATCATTATCACCATTGTAAAATGGTATATTCATCACCTTCGGAAACCGTCTTGTTTTAATGCAACTTCTCTTAACAAATGGTTCTACCAAAAATAACATCGACCATGCATTCATCTCGATAAGCAGCAATATTTTCTAATACTGTAAAATCCTTCACGACAAATGGTTCCAACAAAAAATCGGCACATTCATTAAAGATCCTTCTAATTATTTCCCTTTGTACCCCTTCTTTTCTTTTCATTATAGAATTATGAAACGTTTGGACATCAATATACATTATATAAGGGAAAAAGTTAGCGTGTATAAATTCAAATCCTATCATGCAAGAAAACTTTAAGTTGTGAGCACAATTTATATGGATCTTCTTATCATAGTCACAATAACTATGGTAATCATCAATTCCAACTTTAAGTTCATCATCCCTAGTTTTAAATTCCTCAATTACCTCACCTTCCTCAATGATGGGCATCAAATCATCTCCTTGATTTCTCCTAAGCTCAAATGGTTCATTTAGATATTATAATTCAATGTTAATCTTCCAAGAAAGGGTCTAATGATCTATTTTACACCCAAAGGCTCTCCCATAAGCCTCAGCTATATAATTCAAGTTCCATTCTTTCTTCAAATTAGCATGTAGACCCTCTTTATTAAAACTACTAGCAGGTTTAACACTTGTGAAAACAATCCTTTCTTCCCCGACCCTTAAAGTAATCTTTCTTGTGTAAACGTCAATCTTAGCACTGGCGGTAGACAAAAATGGTCTTCTAAGGATCAAGGGCACTTTGATATCCTTGGGCATATCTAGAATTATAAAGTCTACGGGGAAAGTAAATTTGCCAATTCCAACTAGTACGTTTTTAGCTATTCCATTTGGATAATTTCACCGTCCTTTATGCTAATTCAACTGTCAATTAGTGTGAGCTAATTCGCTCTAATCGTAAGTTAAGTAGTCGAGAGAGGCATAACTCTAACGCGATTCTAAGTCAACAAGGGCATATCAATCATACATTATTAATAAAGCAAGGTAAAGTGAAATCCTGGTCTTTCTCTTTGGGGTATGGATGTGATGCTTCAGAGTAAGCTGTCGGAAGTATCGGTCCTATTATCCCTCTTTTCTTCACATTAGTAACCATTTAAACGTTTGGAATAGAATCGTCATTTGTCTTGTCTCGTACATCAGTGTACGGTTCTGTCCAGTGGATACGGCGTATTGGGAGGATCCAATACGGCGTATAGTTTCCAATACGACGTATCGGACTTTGAATCAACTTCAATAGTAGTCGATATCGACTTGACTTGATCTCTTGGGTTCGCTTCCGTAGAGCTAAGTAGACTTCCAAATCCTCTTTCCTGTAGAAAAAAAACAAATATCGCCCCCCTCATTTGTCGATTTGTATTTCCAAACTTTTTATCGATGCTCTTTGGTTTCGATGGGATGTATCTGTCAAAGCTTGGACCTTCTTTAAATCAAATTTGAAGTTTTATTCGTGTCTTTTTGCCGGATGCACTCATGATTTGCTAGGGTATCTTCCATGATAATTGCCTCCGTTCTTGGTACGAAGGATTCATGTTGTTCCTTTGATAAATCCCGGAGCTGCTGCTCTATATCCCCCTTCTTGAAAAGGTCCACCAAATTGCATGTAGTAAGATTCTTCTAGGGTTTTCCCTTCTTCTTTTAAGTGGGCTATCTTTGGTGTAATGGGTTCCTTAGCATGTTCATCTTCCTATGAGTACATAAACTTTTTCATTTACCTTTTTGATTTCTCTTCCAAGGTTGTTCAGTTGTGCTTGTATTGCTGCTAATCCATCAGAAGTTTCAGTACTTCTGACTCTTGATGTTCCATTGTGCCATTTTTGAGAGTATTCAGCCATTTTTAGATGGCTATTTTTACGTCAGCAGCAGTTTTTGATGGTATGGTCACCTCTTGAATCAAGAATTTGTCGAGTTGGAACATCCAATCCATTATATAACAAGACTACCTCCTGCATCTCTGTTAAATAGTGTTGAGGACTATTCATCAAGAGCTCTTTAAATCTTTTCCAAGCTTGATAGAGGTTTTCATTTGGTTCTTGCTAAAAGTTGGTTGATTTCTCTATTTTCTTTGTAGTTTCGAGCAGGTCGGCAATATTTTCTTAGAATTTAGTCTGCAGATCTCTTCTAGGTTGTTATCGAACCAGTGGTTTGTTTCTTAGAATATCGACTTGCGCTCCGGTAAGGGACATGGGAATGCTCTAAGCATCACATGGTCAATAGTAATATTTGGAATGTGAAATAGATCGACGATCTCAATAACTTTCTCAATGTGTTCATTCACATCTTCATGATCCAAACCGCTGAAGGTGTTAGTTCGTAGTTCCTTGAGAAATTGGCCTTTCAGTTCAAAGTTATCTTTGTCTTCAATTTTGGGCCTAACAACCCCCGATCCATAATCAGCTCGGGTCTTGCCCTTGTACTATTCCATAGTTTCCGCCATTGTCTTCACTTCTTCTTCCTCCGAGTTTTCTTGGTCAGAAAATTAATTGAAATCAGGCGATCTCAACTCGTCAAGACTTAATGTCTTAAAGTGTCTCCTAGATGATCGAATTCTCGTTCTGAATCTTTGTAAGGTGTAAATAGTTCGTTTGTTGAGCTCCTTATCACGCACTACCTGAAACAAGGGATAAACAATCAGTAGGATAGGCTCTTTTGGATAGAAAAAAAATTAACATGGAAATCAAATACGAAAACTAAGATTCTGTTTCTGTTCCAGATATCCAATGGAAGTGGATACGTCGTATTAATCAGTTGAATCAATACGTTGTATTGGACAGAAAGTTGGATACGCTATATCCGATGGTAGTGGATACGCCATATCGAGTTACCGACCAGAATAATGTATTAGCAAACAATTAAATTAAACACACAAATTTACAAGCAAACAATTAAAATATAAAAAATATACAGAATATACAAGAATATACACCAATCTAATTAACACTACTCCTAAGGGTTAGATCTAATTTAATGTTAAAAACCAAAACGTAAAATAAAAATCAAGATTAATTTTCACTCCCCGGCAGCGGCGCCAAAAACTTGATGTGTCGTTGTGTGTTGTTTATTTATGATAGTTCAAGTTTTAAATTTATATTTTGCCGACGTAACCAAAAACAACACTTTAACTGGCAGTGTACCCGGTCGGTGGTAGATTCGTGGTAAGTAGGATGTCGAACACTTGAAGTGAGGTTAAATCTCTCAATTTATTTATATTTTGGTTATCTAAACGATGTTAATTATAATCTAAGTCAAACCTATGCTAATCCTATATTTAGTTCTAAATCCTTAATTATAACAGGTATAAGGGGGGTTAAGCCTGAGAGACTGCCACGGGTTTGTTTGTGTCTAATTCAATTCAAGACACTTTAAACCCACGCAAGTCAAATAACAATAGATATAGAGCGGGTGCTCGTGTCTTTTGATAGAAAAACTGATTAGCCATCATTAATCTAATTAGAAGGTTGGTTTGTTTATTCAGTGCAATGATTACTTATCTCAAAGAGGCATATCATTCATAGACTTAGGCGGGACTTCATCCTAAGACCTAGACACATTAATTCTGTCACAATTACAGCATCCGCATTAGCATTCCTTAATTACTTGATTATAAATTATCTTAGGGATTATAGCAATGGTGTCATGTTTAACCCTAGCTCATTGAGACTTTACCCACTTTACTGCTTAATGGTAATGTATTTCTTTAGTTGTCCACTTGTACCAACTATCCAATGGAATCAGAACAATACTTGTTGAATTTTCTAGATTCACCTACTAGTTCAAAAGTTCAATAAACCAAAGGCAGTTTACGTTAACTAGTTAAGCCTGAAGCGTTATCCTTCAGCACCCCGATGTTTGAAGGACATAACTTGTGATTCACTATGATTCTGATATGTATAAATCACTTTTATAGGCTATCCCGGGCATATAGATTACTTGGTCCGTATCACTAGATCTAGTTGAATGATAGGTCGCATATAAAAGCACGTAAACAAGTATGAATTGATGACATAAATCAAGCATGCTAACGATAAATTTAGCAATCGAGATATTTAACCAAAACCAAAAACATTCAGTTCTTTTATAATATTGGCTAATACCCGAAGGTATTAGACTTCAAACATCATTTTAATACATGAGTAATTGTTTTAGCCAAGGTAAACTAACCGAGTTAACGAATGATACCAAAAACTGAACGATTACAAAAGTATAAGAGATTACATGTTGTCTTCTATGGATTGGAATGCGTTGCAAGACCTCTTCTGTTTTTTTCTCTTCTGAAAATTGACTTTTATGGTTTAGGTATCGAGAATACGATTTAGCACACTTAAAACTCATTTTTGAGTTTTGTATTTATAGGGTCTGGAAGTCAGTTCGATACGACGTATCCAAGGGATTGGATACGGCGTATTGGAGTTTCTTGGAGTAGGGACCACGTTTAATATCTTCCAGAATATTAATACTATTATCATCAATAAGACGTATTGACTTTCTTCTGGATACGTAGTTATTGATTCATCTTGCCTTTGTGGTCTTTGGTGAGTGCAGGCACGGATACGCCGTATCTTCCTTGATGGATACGGCGTATTGGTTGTCAGAATAGTAAATCTTCAAAATATCTTCATTTAAGCTCTAGAATGCGCGCCTTTTGCTAATATTCACCAACTACTCCATAATTACTGCAATTCTTAAATATAAACGATTAAGTAACAATTCTTTGCAATAATTATACAAAATAGGTTAAATACATGGGATAAATGATGATATAAAATAGACGTTATTTGATGTCATCAGGTACTTAGAGATTTGCTTCTACACCGTTCTTTAATCAACAGTAGTGCAAACTTAAGTAACAAATTTGGGGGATTGTACTTCAGTTTCAAGTTTGGAATATCGGGTTTACTTCACCATGTGGTCAAAACAGATAGCCGACAGAATACGAGGTTGGTAAGATAGCCAGAGAGTTTACTAGGTTTAGATGTGATCAATAATTCTCACTAGATATTGTTGTGCTATTAAATGAAAATTGTACTTCACAATCTAAGCAAAATTTTCAAAGTTCTTCAATGACGTTCATAACTATTCAAGATTTGTGCTTATGAGAAGAACTTCTCGAGTATATGAGCGTACAAGACAATGATGCTTTCGAGAGTTCAAACCATCATGGGGGAAAAGATGTACTTTGATGATATCGGGTAAACTTCCAGGGGGAAGTAGTGTTACTACTTTACTTAGAATGGTTTGTGTGAACTATTATGCATGCGTGAGAAGAATTATTGATGATTTCTTGCATGTTCCCCCGAATGGATATTCACCAAGTCCAAATGACATGAAACAGTATAGAAGCAGTATTACTTGGTGTGGTTGGCTTCTACTTCTACTTCTGCTTCTCATTTACTGTTCTACTTCTGCTTCTTCTTTTACGAAGCTACATCACAGTTTTAGAATATTCTTAAGATACAGATGTTGGTTTGGGGGAAGCTGATTTAGAAACTTCGCCAAAAAGGAGTCTGAAGAAAGCTTTTCAAGATATGTTGCATGAATTGGGGGGAAGTTAATCAAACTCATGCATATTACAGTGGTTCCTGATCAAGTAAAGACACTGAAGATCCAAGCTGGAGTACAAGTATGAAGACCAGAAGACACAGAAGACATCTTCAGCATTGGAAGCACTTTGGAAGACTTTATTTTCTTGTATTTGTACTTTTTAGGAACATTGTAAGTAATTCCGTATGTCTACATATTGGGAGAAGATTGTTAGCCTTAAAATATGAAGACTAATACGGAATTATATTAGTTTACTTATAGCCGGATACGCAAGGACTAGATATGTCAAGATAGGATAGTTAAACATATCTCGAACTATATCCCCTCTTTACTTTCAAGGAGGGGTGAGGAAATAATTTGTAATAAAGAAGTGTGTGTGTGTGTGTGTATGTTGTATTCATACTCTCCTTTCTCTAGAAAACACACACATTCATTCCCATCTCTTATCTCTCTCTAAATAATATTTTTGGGGATAAGTTTTTATTATTTCCTCCCCGTCACTCCCAGTCGTTCTTAGTTAGTGATTATATTAAGGTTATACACTAATCCTTTAAGTTTTAGCCTAGTTATGATTTTATTAATGTTGTGATTCTTAATTCTTTGTTTAATTATCGTTTTGCATGGATATTCTATTTGCTTGTTTTTCAATCCCCATGTTTTAGTAGTGCTAAGGCTAGTGTAGAATCTATTAGCTAGTGATTAGGCGAAATCAGTTGAAAGGTAGTCTAATAGGTTGCTGAAGATGAGATCATCATCTCGATTGTAGGGGTTGGTCACAACACCGCCTGCATTAGATTATGCACTTATAAAGCATATGAATTTCTTTAGTTAGCTTGCACCTAATTAGAGGGTTTAAATGTCGGGTAGTGGGATTATCAGCATTAGACAAGTCTTTAGAATAGTTGGGGGTTTAATGACTATGAACTAGATGCCCAACTTCCGTGAGCAACGAGGTTGAGATCATAGGAATTATAGGTTAGGTTGCGAATAAAAATCGGGCCTAATGATAATAGAACCACCATATAAAACAAGAATTAGGCATTGCACTAGGAAATGAAATTGCGTGAATAAGAGGATTAAATAGGTTAGCACGATTTCTCCCCATAATTAGTTAAACCATTTTAAATCCTATATTTATTTTCTTTTAATTTAATCATCAAACCTGTTTCAAAACCGTGATAAATAAAACTCAAATTTTAGAAGGCCCATTAGCTCTTGGAAACGACCACGGATTTACCAATCTTACACTACACACGATCGGGATTTATGCCCATTAGTGAGTTGTAGACCATAAGTAGTCGAGTTTTAGAGATCCAAAACTTAGTAATTAGTTTAAAATAAAATACGCATCACTAGCTCACCCAATCCCGTATCTTGGCGCGACAGTTACACCAAGCGTGTGATTGCAGCCCTAATAGGTATTTGGTACCTTCGACTCACTCAGTCTCATGTCTTTGCTACTTAGTTACACTAGGAGTGTGGCTGTAGCAACGACGTATTCGTAAATCTGAGGCTTGGTCACCAGCGTTTGCAAATAAGACATTCAAGAATGAAACTTTATTATTTTCGTTACATTTCCAAACCTTGATTTTATTATCTGTTGACGAGCTGACTAGAGGTGGATTTAGTCACACCTCTGATAAACCACACATTTGCCACGATGAGCAGGTATCAGTGATGACTTATATGACTTCGTACAGGTTGGTTTACTAACTCACTACACACTCATGTGCTTTTCTTAGTCTTTAAATTCAAAAAATGTTTGGGTAATTTTAAACTATACGCAACAGTGATTGTGTCATATCAATCAGACCCTCTATAAAGAGCATCTCGAATATGCAAAGATGGACTTTTTTTATGATCAGAGAATCATATGTTGGACGCGTGTTTGTATCGGAGACAATCTTTATAAGCTCAGAGAGGAGTTGCCAAGTTTATCCTGAATGCGTAAGTGACCCGTAGCTTGCCTATTTTATCACTTTTACTTGCTACTGATGCAGAAAGTTCTTTATCAGCAACTATAGCCAAACATCTTGTATAAGTTTTAAAGTAAGAATGAAACCGTAGAGTTTGGTTTGTCAAAATCCATCATACAAAAAATTGACACAGTACCTAAATAGACAAAATCCACTACTCTCTAATGCAAATTTTTGATACAAATCAAGTAGCATATATCAACATTTATGTGGATATACAAACTATATCAAACAAATGCAAAAAAGAGCTAGAATCCTTGCCGCAAGCGGGGTCTTTTCTGAATCGTTACCCCTATTATATGTCATAATGCTCATTAGTTTTCCAAAATATCCATTCTTTTTTATTTTCAATTAGGCTTTTCAAGATCAGCAGTATTGTTACTTACAGTACGAGTCTTAGGCGTATTGTGCGCATTACCTTCTTTATTAACATATTCATCCCCCTTATCAACACCCCCAGTTTCATCCTTATCATTTTCCTTGATCTCATCCTGAGCGCCAATTTTCCTATTATTATTACTTATCGAGGACATAACAACAGAATCCCCAAATTTTGCCAGAACTATCACTTGCCTCGTCGAAGACCTCCATGATTAAGTCATTTTAAAAATCAAGATTAGTATCACTAATTGGATCATAAGACAAATTTTATGTGTCTAACTCAAGTATGGGGTCTTAAATGGGATTAGAATCCTCTAAAGTTTAGTCAAACATGATACAATCATGTTCACCAATCACAAATAAATTAATTGCATAAAACTTTTTCTTTTAATAAAATCATAGGCTCACTTATTTATTTTCACTCACAATAAACTTAACATGATCAATCTGTTTGACCATAACTTTAAATGATCTTTTTCCTCAAAAATGTCATGTGTATAAATTAGAGGTCTTTTATGTAATTTTCTATTATGTTAAACATACTTATAAGCATTTGTAGTAGATAAAAGGTCTCCAACTTATACAAATGACATTTAAGACCTCATACTTGACTTAGACACGTAACAAAAAATTGATTAATCATGAATGGGGGAATTACATATATATCCTTAATTTGTAGAGAAATTAC
The DNA here is from genome assembly GCA_026074375.1 of Tanacetum coccineum. NCBI lineage: Eukaryota > Viridiplantae > Streptophyta > Magnoliopsida > Asterales > Asteraceae > Tanacetum > Tanacetum coccineum. Next base: position 11,033 of record BQNB010009914.1, read on the forward strand.
ATATATATCAAAAACTAACTTAATTTTTACATATATATCCCTCATTTTGTTTCAAAATTACGTATATATCCCTTTTTTTTATTCTCAAAAATTTTTAAAATAATTTCACAATATTGTGTATGTTGGTGCATAAAAAAGTTATGAAATAAGTTTTCTTAAAAGTGGATAGTTTTGTCGAAAATTATTATGAAAAAAACGTTTGTGCATTAAATCTTTTTTTGTGCATCAAAAAATCGTTTTTGTACCCAACTTCTTTTGACTTTTTACATCAAAATTTTATTGCACCATATACGATAAACTTGGTTAAAAATTTTTTCATTAAATAAATTTTTGTGCATCAAAATTTCGTTTTGTGTGCATTAAAAAAATATAAAAACTCAAAATTAGAAAAACTTCCTTTACAAAATTTTTTATTGATTTACAAAAATTTTTTACTTGTTATATTTATAGTGCACAATATATGTCGATGAAAAAAAATAAAATGAAGTTTGGTACGAAAGATTTTTAATGCACAAAAAATTGATTTAATGCACAAAATTTTTTTAACAATTTGTTTTGGAAAAACTATCCACTTTTAGAAAAATTTCTTTAAACTTTTTTTCTGCACTAAATAACGATATTGTGGAAATTTTTTCAGAATTTTTCACGAATTTTTTAAAAAAAGAAGGTATATATATGTAATTTTGAATCAAAAAGTATGGACATTATTATGTAAATTTTTTAGGTTTGTTGGATATATATGTACTTTCTTGCACAAATTGGTGTATATATGTAATTTTACCTGATGAATAACGAATAGGGTTTACAGAATTCAAAATGAAGAAATACAAACAAATTGAAAATTAGGGCAAAACAAATGAAATCAAAACTACAATTAACTAGTGGAAACGAGTACTAGAAACATAATTATATCTTTTGATCGGTTTATTTTGGAAATTTGATGGTGAATAATGGCGAAAACAGAGAGCTTGTGGTAACTTCTTTTCCCGCGCGAATCGCCATTGTAACTTCTGATTTTGATTGTCATAAAACAAGCTTTTTGTCAATATTTAGTTGACGTGCAACAATCAGTTGTTTAAAAAACCCTTATATTCATGATCTATCATAAGTGGAAACATATAAAAAGAAGTCCGCTTTCTAGTCCATTCAGTTCACATAAGAAAAATCAAGAATACAACTCTTTCGGGGGGTGTGTTTGTTTCGGCTTATAATGTGGGGTTCTAAGCTTATTTGATTTTGGCTTATATTGTATAAGCCCCAATTGTCTGGCTTATCTTGAGACTTATGGCTTATACACTACAACAAAAAGTTCATTTGGGGTCGGCTTTTATTTTGGGTCGACAATGTCGACCCAAAACTCGGCATGGGACCACTTTTTTCAACCAAATGGGGGCTAGTCAACAATCCGTTTTCTTTTGTTTTTTTTTTTGGGTCGAAATTTAGGGTCGACAATGTCGACCCTAAGTTATAAAATTACTTTATCCACTTTTTAATATAAAAAATGAATTTAAAATGATATATTAAATAAGTTTTCAAAGTTTTTAAAATGATGTAACTTTATTAAAGTTTAGGGTCGACAATGTGACCAAAACTTATCAAGTTGTAGCCCAAAATTCGCGCCAAAATTTTTCACCATCCCGCCTTAACGAAAAAAAAATAATTATAATTAAAACACGTTTGGGTCGACAATGTCGACCCAAAATAAAAAAATGTTTAAAAAATGTTTAAACATATATAAAATACATTTAAAAATTATATATAAATATTTAATACAATTAAAATTATATATAAATATTAAACAATTTTTGTTACATATATAAAATGCATTTTAAAAAAATTATATATAATTAAAATACACGGAATAATTCCTAATCGATTAAAAAATTTATCATTTATTAGTTTGCTAATTTGATAAATTTACTTCGAACTAAATGTAGTTTAACCACAATAAATAATCAAAATACACGAAATGATTCCTAATCGATTAATGTTTATTATTATAATATCAAATTACATTAGAAATCGATTACACTCAAAATTAAAGCAGATACTAAGTTTTCCATCTCAAACATTAAAGCATATAATTTTTCTTCATTCCAAATTGCGAAAATGATTTATCTTAATGAAAAACTACTCCATTATTAAGGTTTCTATCCTTGATAGATTTTCGTGATGTATTCCAGCTGACTCAAGTTTTGGTATATTGTCCGTGTGGTTTCGGGATGCCTTTCCATCCTCTTGTTGTCTCTCTAGTTTCACTTTATTCTGCCTTTAGTGTCTTTATCCTTTCAGCCAAGAACTTACAATTTAAGCATCTGCCATACCGAGATTCTGTGCAGATCGCGGAGAATGCTTTGTCGTTGAAGAAGTTCCGGAGAATGTCTTGGTCGTGAAGACAGTTCCCGAGATATGACTTTGAGGTGTTGCCGGTCCAGGGGAGACGCTTCCTATCCACAATAAAGTAGCCACATCCTCTCTCTGTAGTTTTCCTGGCTGTTACGTTGTAAGGGAAATCATAAAGATAAGTTCATTTTGACAAGCATAACTATTTTTATATTACATTAAATAGTTATGCTTTTGATAGTATTCCTTTGAATTAGGACTTGCGTAGTATCGTTGACCATAGCTGTGATCTCTGCATAGATTTCGTAAACACACATTTCGTTTTTACACTTGCCACACAAGTTTGATTAGATCGGCGCCATCTGGTGACAGTTGAATCAAGTGGTGGTGAATGTGGTGGTGGTTGTGAGGGATAAGAGGTGTGTGTGTGCTGGGAGGATAAGATACTATCTGTTTTTTATGGTAAGAAGAATTGCTTGGCGGGAGTATTTGGAGAGAGTTTTTGGCGAGAGTTTTTGGCGGGTTTTTTCTTTGGGGTGATACGTGAACCTCTAATATAGAAACTTAACTCATACACTTGAAGCTCTAAATATGAAACCCTAACTCATTGTTGAACCTTAATATAGAACGGTAATATGAATAACCCTTAAACTTCATCATTGAACCGCTAATATAGAAACCTTTAATATGAATCCCTAAATCATTCATTGATACCTCTAATATGAATACCTTAACTCATAAGTAGAAACTCTACAATTGAACCTCATCATACGTTGAACCTTCTCTAATATAGAACCCTCATCTACGTTGACCTCTAATATAGAACCCCAATCATACGTTGAACCATTAATATAGAACCCTGACTCATACGGTGAACCTTATTTGACAACCGTAAATATACATTGAAACATCTATATAGAACCTGAACTCATATCATTGAACCTCTAATATTAAAACCGAACTCACTACATTGAACTCTAATATAGAACCTTTAATATGGAAACCCGAACTTCATACATTGAACCTCTAATATGAAACCCTAACTCTCGTTGACCTTAATATAGAACCTCACTATCGTTGAACTCTAATATGTATCCCTAACTCTTACATTGACCTCTACTATTAGAACCCGCACTCATACGTTGTACCTATCTGATATTAGTTACCTGACTAATGTGTTGATACCTCTATATATGAAAACGTTAACTCATACATTGACTTCTATATAGAACCTTAAATATGAAAAACCCTAACTAAATACATTGAACCTCTTAATTTTGAAACCTAACTCATACGTTGAAACTCTAATATCAGAACCATCACTATACGTTGTAACCTTAATATGAAAACATAATCTCATACATTGAACTCTAATATTGAACCTTTTAATATGAAACTCTAACTCATAATTGAACCTCTAATATAGAACCTTTAATATGAATACCCGAATCTCATACATTGAACTCTAATTATAGAACCTTAAACTTCATACATTGAACCTCTAATATGAAACCCTAAACTGCAACATTGAACCTACTTATATAGAACCTTTAATATGGAAACCTAATCATACGTTGACTTAATAAGAACTGACTCATACGTTGAACCTCTAATAAGTTACCTGACTCATACGTTGGAACCTCTAAATATGAAACCGTAACTCATACAGTAAACTATCTAATATAGTACCTTAACTCATACATTGAACTCTAATATGAACCTAAACTCATACCCATTGAACCTCTAATATGAACCTTTTATATGAAACCCTCAACTCATACATGAACCTCTTTCTATAATATGAAACCCTAACTCATACGGTTTGAACTTTCTAATATTAGAACCCTAACTCATACGTTTGCCTACTAATTTAGTTCCCTGTCTCTACGTTGAACCTCTAATTATGAAACCCGTAACTCATACTTGAACATCTAATATAGAAACCTTTAATATGAAACCTAACTCATTCATTGAACCTGTCTAATATGAACCCTAACTCATTTCGTTTAGAACCTCTAATATAGAACCCTCACTCATACGTTGAACCTCTAATATGAAACCCTAACTCATACATTGAACCTCTAATATAGAACCTTTAATATGAAACCCTAACTCATACATTGAACATCTAATATAGAACCTGTAATATGAAACCCTAACTCATACATTGAACATCTAATATAGAACCTTTTACTCATACATTGAAATCTAATATGATACCCGAAAACTCTTACATTGAACCGCTAATAGAGATCCTTTAATATGAAACCTCTAACTCATACATTGACCTTAATATGAACCCTAACTACATACGTTGAACTCTTATATAGAACCTCACTATAAGTTGAACCTTAAGATAGTTACTGACTCATACATTGAACTATAATATAACCTAACTATTTTGACTGATTTTTAATTTATTATTCTTGTAAATATTAATTTTAATTATTATTAATAATAAAAGTAACCTAGAATATAGAAATTCTTACTCATGATTAACATTTTTATGTTTCACAGTACTATTTTATAAAAATTTTAAAACAAAGATATTTTGAATTGATTTTTATTTATTATTCTTTTTTAATATTTAATAATAATTTTTTATTATATAAAAAATATTTTAAAATGATTCTAATTTTATTTTTAATGAAGATTAGTAATGTTTTTTTAAATTTTTTAATATTAATGTATTGATTTTTTTAATTAGAAGAAGATTTAATTTATTAAGGGGTTTAGGGTATGACATTGTCGACTAATTTTAACAAATAGGTCGACATATGTTTTGCCTCCAATATTTTCACCAAAAAGTCAAAAAATCCCGACCTAAAATTAAAAGACTTAGGGTCGACATTGTTCGATCTAAGTACAAAATATATGTCGACCCAAACAATATTACGCGTGAGAATCTTTGACCAACTTAGGGTCGACATTGTCGACCCAAAATTCATAGGCAATGTCGACCCAAAATGTAATCTATACATTCTTACAAAGTTAACAGATCTATCGATTGATACTTAGAAAAAAAAAACACCCTCTTCAACATCACCACCACAGCCAGCCACATCTACCACCACAGCCACCACCACAGCCACATCTACCACCACAGCCACCACCACAGCCACCACCACAGCCACCACCACAGCCACCACCCGCCACCACACTCGCACACGAGCACACGTGCCGCAGCCACCACACTCCTCTTCTATTAGTTTAATTCTTTTTCTTTAATCCTCTAATTAATAATTCTTAAACCCTTGTTTGGTTGGTTTTAAACCCTTAATTGATATAGAGGTTTGTTTGTTTTATTTTGTTAATTTGTTTATTTTTTGATTATTAGTAGGTTAATTTGTTTTATTATTTGATAATGTGTATGTTAGAGCCACCACCACCACCGGCGGCAGCAGCAACCACCGGCGGCAGCAGCAACCACCGGCGGCAACCTTGCAGTTAACCGCAGTCAACCGAAGTCAACTGCAGTCAACCGAAGTCAACCGCAGTCAACCAAAGTCAACAGCGGTCAACCACAGGTTTGTTTCGGCTTAAATGCGGGCTGTTTGTTTCGGCTTATATGATGTTTGTTTCGGCTTAAATGTGAACGAACCGGTGTTGTTTCGGCTTAAATATGATGTTTGTTTCGGCTTATATGCTTAAGGGGTGTTTGTTTCGGCTTAAATGTAAGCTTATGAGCATATTTGATTTCGGCTTATATTTTCATAAGCCCCAATTTTCTGGCTTTTTTGATTTCGGAAAATTGGTGCTTATGATATATAAGCCGAAATCATATAAGCTCATAAGCCCACGTATAAGCCGAAACAAACACCCCCTTATATGATTATATGTTGAAAAGTGATTGATATGTGTTTAGGAATTTTTTAGGATTTTAGTGATTAATTTCGGAAAATCCCCGTCCGAAGTTAATCAACCTATAGAAAACCCGTCCGAAATTAATTTATTAGAAATTAATTTCGGAAAGTCCCCTGTTTGGGACTGCTTTTTGAATGTTTTGTCTCATTTAGGATATGAATGCGTATAATTGGCTTACTATTTGAGATGATTTCGACAGTGTTTCTCCTTTACTCCTACGAATATGTCTTTAAACACATATTTGGGGAGTTGAGGGGAAATGCTGCCGAAATTTTCTCAAATAGTAAATCGGTTATACGCATTCATATATGAGACGAAACATTCAAAGAGTGGGTTAGGATTGCCTTCCATAGTTGCACTTAGGTAAACAGAACAGTTCATATTTGTTAATGACCTTTTGGTATAAAAAAATAAAAATCATTTATTTGAATATGTTTATTTGCAACGCAGTTATGACAATTGATAAGAGTTGGACCACTATATCCAATCGTAATTCCGAAGAATTTTTAGATGGTCTTTTTGCATTCATCAAGCATTGTAAGCCATTGTTGCACCCCATCACACAAAAGATCCATTGCCCATGTAGTCGATGTTGTAACCGTGATGATAATCGTGTTACCCTCGAAATTCTTGAGGTACACATATCTCGTTACGGGTTTGACCAACATTATACCACTTGGAAATATCACGGTGAACCGATTCTTCCGCTACCTCCACCAGTACCGCATTCACCTGAACACGTTGACATGGATACGTTTTTCGAAGATATTTCTGCAAATAATGTCCCAACTCCACCAACTCAAACAACTGGTCCTCAACCATCCCAAACAACGGGTCCTAATAACGAGTTTGAAGAGTTACTTTCTAGGTCCACCCAAAAGTTGTACCCGGGTTGTGATATGAGTACATTGGAATTTACAACAGAGATTTCGCACATCAAGGCTTTACATAAAATAACTGATGCCGGGTTTAACAAGATTCTAGCTCTTCTCCAAAAGGCATGTCCCCCTAGCAAAGGATACAATTTCCCATCGTCGTACTATGAAATCAAGAAGACATACAAAAAGATCGGGTTGGGATACGAATCGATCCATGCTTGTATAAATGATTGTTTTTTATTTTGGGGATCAGAGGAAAACCTAAAGATGCCTAATTGTCCAGTCTGCAAAGAGAGTAGATACAAAAAGAAGACAAAGGCCGGGAAGTTAGTTGCAAAAAAGATCGTGCGTTACTTTCCGTTAACACCTAGACTACAACGTATGTTCAACACAAAACACATAGCAAAGTGGATGACTTGGCATGCTACTGGACAGTCTAAGGAAAAAGGTAAGATGAATCACCCGTGTGACGGTAGAGCATGGAAATATTTTGACATGATGAAACCTGAGTTCTCTGGTGACGCTAGAAACGTTCGATTAGGGTTGGCTGCTGATGGTTTTAATCCTTTTGGCATGATGAGTCAAACTTACAGCATGTGGCCGGTCATATTGACAACATACAACACACCACCGTGGATGTGTATGAAAGAAACTTCCTTAATGTTGACGATGTTAATTCCCGGCCCTAAATCACCTGCAAAGGACATTGATGTTTACTTGCAGCCTTTGATTAAAGAACTCCAAGAATTATGGAAAGGAGTTTGGACGAAAGACGCTGCTACGGGTACTCATTTCCAAATGAAAGCGGCGCTCTTATGGACCATCAATGATTTCCCAGCTCGAAGTAGTTTGTCTGGGTGGAGTGGGCAAGGCTACTACGCATGCCCCACTTGTAACGTGGACACTCCATCGATGGCTGTCAAGAACAAAATCGCTTATGTTGGTCATAGAAGATTTTTAAGGACACAAGGACCCAACATCCACAAAGGAATAAATATAAGGAATACTATGGTTCAAAAAACCACACCTAAACTAGAAAGATTTCCCGAATTGGAGATACCAGTTACAATTAGTAAAAGATCTTAAAACGTCGTCCGGGGAAACATCCAGATATTGCTAAAAAGAACCTAAACCGAGAGGCGGGGGAGGGGGTCGAGAGATTTGAATTGAATTGAGTAAAGTGTTCTATCTTTTGGTATCTTGAGTATTGGCCCTTTCTAAAACTAAAACACAATCTCGATGTCATGCACATCGAAAAGAACGCGCTTGAGGCTTTACTGAATACCTTGTTACAGAACGACAAAACCAAAGACACGGTAAAGGCAAGGCAAGACTTGGAAACTTTGAAAGTTCGAAAGGAGTTGTTTAAAAAACCAAACGGGAAGTTGGAGAAGCCTCATCCAAAATACTCTTTCACCACAGAAGGCAGAAAACGTTTTTGTAAATTCATCAAAGGAGTTAGACTACCTGATGGGTTTGGATCCAACTTCAAGCAAAAAGTGACGGCTGATGATAACAATATAACGGGCATGAAATCTCATGACTGTCATATAATGATGCATCGGTTACTTCCTTATGGAGTACAACAATACTTGCCCAAAAGCATTGCAGCTCCTATAATCGAGTTTTGCTTATTCTTTAAGCAGCTTTGTGCTCGAACTTTGATGCAGCAGGACATGTCAGAAGCTAAAAAACAATCGATCAGTATCTTGATTGAGTTAGAGCAAATTTTTCCTCCTGCTTTTTTTGACATAATGATTCACGTGGCTATACATTTACCCGATGAGGCTATTCTAGGTGGCCCTATTCGCTACAGGTGGATGTTTCCATTTGAAAGATACATGAAGAAGCTAAAGAATTATGTCCGAAATAAAGCAAAACCTGAAGGTTCTATTGCGGAGGGTTATGTTGCAGAAGAAGCATTAACTTTTTGTTCGCGTTATCTTAAGGATGATGTCGAGACGAGATTTAATCGTCTTGGCAGAAATGATGACGGTTTGCCTGAAGAAGAACCAAATAAATTCCAGGTGTTCCGGTCCGCATGCAAACTGACGGGTAGAATGAAAGCAACTCGGTTGACTACAGATGTTAGGCAGGCAGTTGTATGGTTTGTACTTAACAACAGTCTTGAAGTCGACGCAGACATCTTGGCTTACAAAGAGTATGTTTCTTCCTTTTTTTATTTTGAAAAATCTTCTTTCTCGATGACTTATCCTAATATCATGAACTTTTTGCAGAAAATCGCCTGATAACGTGGAAACGAATTTTCCCGCGTGGTTTAATCACAAGGTAAATACATTAGATATATTACCTTGGAGTTATTTGCTATATAATAATGGTTTGATTTGCATGTGAAAGCAAAAGAGTCATCATGAAACATGAATAAATGAGGGTGATTTGTGAATGTATATAGTTTCTTTAGTTTGTATGCATGGTTTTTTTAATTAGTTGGTCATATGTTATTACTTGGTGTATATTTTCAAAGGTAAACCCATAAAATAATCTACGTTATTCTTTGTCGTGATCACATGTTTTATCTATAACTTTACAAAAGTGATCAAAGAAAGTAGTTAAGGTTGATATTCAAACACTACAACAAAAGAAAGACTTCGGGTCGACATACTCGACCCAAAAAAACAAAAGCAATCGACCCTAGGGTCTAAGGGTCGACTTAGTCGACCCAAAAACGGCGACCCTAAATTTACTACCCAAAACATTTTGGGTCGACACATTCCTTTGAGACTTGGGTCGACATATGGGGGCCACCACTTTTTAGTGGGACTCTTTGACTTAATTTTGGGTCGACAAGGCTTAAAAGCTTTGGGTCGACAATGTCGACCCTAAGTTTTTTATTTAATAAATGTTTTAAATAAAGAATATATGTATTTATTTATTTAGTGAATAAATAAATTTGGGTCGACATTCTTTTTGAATTTTGGGTCGACAATGTCGACCCAAAGATATATATATAATAAGCAGTTTATTTGCAGCAGTCCTCGTAGACATTCCACTAAGCTAGGGTCGACATTGTCGACCCAAAGTTCGATTTTAGGGTCGACAATGTCGACCCTAACATGAACCTGGAAAAAAAAAAATTCAGCTGCAGTTTTACCAGATTTTTCCGGAAAAAAGTCTACGTTTCATCAAATCCAGAATTCGCCAAATCCACCATACGATACAATAACAAATCATTAAACGTTACAATACCATAAATCCATGATACGAAACGAGGAACCGGACCGACCCGGCCGAAACGAACCAATTTATATTTTTTATAAAAAGTTATATATTTTATAAAAAAGTTATTATATATTTTATAAAAAATCATTTTATATAATAATTATATACAATTTTTGTACATATATAAAATGCATTTAAAAATTATATATAATTAAAATACACGGAATGATTCCTAATCGATTAAAAAATTTATCATTTATTAGTTTGCTAATTAGAAATCGATAAAGCATATTAAGTTTTCCTACATTCCAAATGCTAAAATGATTTATCTTAATGAAAAACTACTCCATATTAAGGTTTCTCATCCCTTGGTAGATCTCGTGAAGTATTCCTGCTGACTCTAGTGTGTGGTTCTCGGGAGATGAGATCATCATGCATGAAGAACACAGGTATGATGGAGATCTTCTACTTAATCATCTCTTCTTAGTGATGGATCGTAATGTTTGTGTGTATTTTTATGAGGTGAATAATCCTCTATTTATAAGAGAGGTCAAGCAGCGATCAACTCCTAATTTAGGAATGATTATGTAATCATTACCATAATTACATTATCTCATAAGGAAATTAGATCTTCCATCAAGATACAATATCCTACGGAGTTTCATTATGGTAACTAAATATTATTTAATTATTCTTAATATTACCCATATAAATCAAAAATATATAATGTACAAATATATTATGCATTAAATAGGTTAGGACACAATTATAGAGAAATATCAATATTGAAATAGGATATTCACTAACAATAATTAGCGGCGTCCCGCAGGGCGACCACCGCCATTGTCGTGAACATATTCTCGCATGCCATTAATTGATTTGACGGGTAAAAGTTTACGTAACTAGTTTTAACGGTAAAAGTTGACGTGGTGTCCCCGGCGAAACAAATGGTTATATATGGCCGGAGTCAGCGCATGTACTAATGATCTGTAACACCCCGTCTCATGTCGATATGAAATTAAACATTTGACCCATTTATAAGCTTAGAGTAATTAGATATTTTAATCATTTTTAGCTGAAATGGGAAGGTATCCGATTAGTTTACTTTCGATGCAACAATTATAAATGTAGATCAACTCACATGTAAGTTTATTCATTGATTGTGAAAATTACTGGTTATTCATTGTTTATCATTGGGAATGGGAATACAACTCACATGATATTCTTTTCATGATATTCTTTTTCATGCTAAACAAAAGCAATGTGAGATGTATAGCTTATATCATGGAAAGGGAAGTTGGTAATTAACGAAAAGCTTTACCTTGAGAAGAGGACCTAATAATAGTTAAACATTAAAGAAAACATATAATATGAAGATCTGAGTAAGAGTAATGAAGAAAATATAGAGAATGTGTTTGAGTAAAAAAAGGAGGAAAAAAAGGGAGGGAATGATGACCCAGAAATATAAGGGGGGAGGTTGATAATTTAGAGCTTGTTCTTTTTATTTTTCAAGAGATATTGATGGAAATTAGTTATTATCAAAAGCCCTAAGGGTTGCTTTTAGAAAAACCCTATAAGTTATTGTCAATCCCGTAAAACAAATAATCAAATAATTTTTTTTTTGTCTTTGACTATCGCTCCAAAAACTTAATCCCTATACAAATAATAGATACTTCAACTTAACATTTATATATATTCTTAAAACATAAACACTACTTTTACCTATTTACGGGGAACTATCTATACTTCTATACTTTTATACTTAATATATAAAGCATATTGTCTTAAATCTTGAAAAGTGAAAAGTGAAATCTTAATTTTATATTTAGAAACTAATCAATGTTAATTTTATATTTGGAAACTAATCAATGTTAATCCATGTATTCCACCGGGTCAAGCCGTGTATATTTGGTACCCGCCGCTGCATTGTGTGGGTACCCTTCTAGTATTTGAAAATGAGTTTTGAGGAAGAAATAGTATTTCACTTGTTATAAAAATGTAAAGTTGATTGTATGAAAATGTAGTTTAGGTGTCACCTTTTATAATACTATTATGTGTATTATTTAATCATTTTATGATTTTTACCTATCCCATAATAAATAGGAGTGTCTAAATTGAAAGGTAAACTAGTCAAATAATACACACAATTGATCACACGAAATGTCAAGAAGAGCATATTCAAAAGTATGCTACATACATAAGAAAAAAATAGATATATACACAAAAATATAAAAATGGAACATGAGCTAATTTTCGTGTAATTAGCCCAAAAACACGTATTATTGGATCATGAGCAATAGTTCTTATAATACAACATGTTACAAAGTTTAAGCCGAGCTCGAGCCAGACATAATATTATCGAGTAGAGTCGAGCTCTACGAAAGTTTAACTGAATTCTACTCGATTACACATAAACATTGATTATCTTCTCAAACGGTTAACAAAAAATATCCTGCTTGTGTTTGACCAATTTCACATGCTAGCATTTTAAAATTTGTCATTGACATGATATTATGCAACTGTTTGGGGATCGAACAGAGTTCAAGCCAAACATAATATTATCGAGTAGGAGTGGGCTTTGCAAAAATTTGACTCAACACTACTCGACGCACAGAAACGTTGATTATCTTCTCAAATAGTCTAAAATATTTTCTCGATTGTGTTTGACCAATTCACATGCTAGCTTATTAAGGGGGTGTTTGGCTAAGCTTATTAGTTGAGCTTAGGCTTATGTTATATAAGCGGCTTATAGCTTATATATCTTAAGCTTATAAGCCCACATTGAGTGTTTGGATTAGCTTATATTTAGTAAGTTTATAAATTCAAAGGTTTGGTTTATTTTAAAGTGGTAAATGACTATAAGAGACATGGGTTTAAAAATATTAATGTTAGATTAAGTATAATTGAGGGTAAATTTGTAATTTGTAATGTAACATGTTATATAAGCCCAACTCACTTAAAAAAGCCACACTTTTATGGATTATCAAAACCCCCTTATATAAGCTCATAAGCCCACTTATATAAGCTTAGCCAAACACTTAGTTTGGGCTTATATGACATATATAAGCTAATAAGCTCATAAGCCTATTATATAAGCTTAGCCAAACACCCCCATATGTGACATAAACAATTTTCTTTTAGCTTGTTATATAACTAGCTTCAAGGTTCATGTAGGATATCTTAACACACATAAGGTATGGATTTAACCTAGGGTTTAGAGAGAGAAAGAGAGGTGGTTGGATGAACATTTAGTAAGAGAAAGAAAGAAAAGAATGTTAGATTACTATGTGAAATAAAAGAACAACCAACACCCTTTACATGGCATGGACAAGGGTTTATATACCACTTAAGTGGTCGGCCATAGGCTTAGGGCTGGTCCATGGGCTTTCCATGAGCTTTTGCTTAAATAGCCTATCTAGTTTCCAAATATTACTTAACGAGATATCTAACGATATTTATGGAAGTGACCGATACTTTCGTATTCCTAACAATCTCCCCCTAAGAGAGGTCACTCTATTTTCCAAAAACTTAAACCTAGCATACTATATTTTGTCTTCAGTCTTATGCTCGCAGACTTGATTTCTTGACTTTATCTTGTGAACATGATATAGTGATCACTGACTTTAGGCTTTAGCTTGTTCTTGACTTGTAGGTGATCTTTAGCTTCTTGAGATCATCAACCAAGCATAATCTCTTATCATCATCTTGTAATCTTTTGCCATCTTGTGTACTTGTGACCTTCGGACCAACATGCTTATATTGTTCTTGATGTTGAAAGCGTGTGTAACCATCTTTCTTAATATTCTTTAACTTTGATACTCTGTTACTTTATGGAGGACGAGTGGTATCTACTTAATACTCTGTCACTTCAAGAAAGACGTACGGTATCAGAGTAGAGAAAGTCTTGAAACGTGTATTTGAGCTTTCATGATGTCTTTACTTTTGTCGGTCAAGTATGAGCATGTAGCTTTGAATCTTGACTTGTCCTGATCCAATAGCTGCGACCATTGGGATTACATGCATGAAAGGGTTAGTGATAATCAACAAGTATAGACGAAAGTGGGTTAGTCACTTCGTCAAATACAGTTGTAATAACCACGGTTCTTTGTTAATCAGTATAAATACTGCATGTGATTAGGTAGAATTCTAAAGAATCTCCTTGACAGTGTTTCACAGCTGCACTAGCCGTTCTCATTACCGGAGCGTCTCAAAGTAGACAACATGGTAAGAGTGAACCGGTAAGTTATTATCTTAACGATTAAGCCGTCAATTCGTGTTCAGCTTTTCTATGTCCGGATACCCTTGTGAGGCTTCCTATGGACATAAGATTGAAAATTGATTTAGAAAATTAGTCGATGTGTCAAGATGCAAACGGTTTTTATGACACACCAACAGTTTTATAATTTTCAATATTCATTCGTCAATTCATAAGCTGGACCGAATAGATATCCCGTATCACAAGTTTGATCCGTGTCAGATCTCATAAGTCACCTACCAAGAGCTTGTTTGATGTTGGCTCAAGCATGATTTCCATCTTCACTGTGACTATATAAATATCACTTAGTTGTTCTAGCAAAATAACAAGGATGATGCGTAGGACTCTTGATATGTATTTCTTGTTTTTCACATTGTGTGAATTAGCAAGCAGATTTTAGATAAGTGTCCTAATGAGATTTATGGATGATCTCTTTTGGCTCCAGACTCAATAGTGCATATTTGGTTTTAGTAATCGGAGGCTGGAGCAGACTGCCACCTTTTCAATAACAACTAACTCGGAGTGAGAAAGTCAATAGAAATGTGTTTAATCTCTGTAAGAAATGAAACAAGAATATTTTGAGAGATTCTGAGTGGCTAGGAAAGGTTGTGCATTGCATCACTTGGTCCATGATGTCAGTCTTCAATGTCAGCAATCATCATTGTGATTCTGACAGCAGATGTATTGACCCGGTTTTTGCCTAAGCATAAGGAGGGCTTCTTTATTTTCACCCTTTATCTTAACTTTCTTTTTAATTCTTCGACCCCTTCAGTGCTTAACGAGACTTCATGACTAGTATCTTGTTGGGTTCGTTCCAGTACTAGCTCCATTTCAGTCAACACTATTCCCTTATTCTCACTTTTACTCCTTTTTTACATCATGCCTAAGGACTTCTACGCTATCTAGTGGATTATCCCTGGGTAGATCCCTTCGGTTCTGGCTGGATCATGGGAACAAATACCTATACCTAACCACCTTATAACTCCAAATATTTAAATACTTGGTCGGTCTTTTGGAATCATTCACAGTCGTAAAACTATTTGTAATGCTTCCCCTTAACATGTGCATCGATATTCAAAAACGTTTAGCACATAAAGGGAGAAGCTTGCACTTGAGTCGTTAAATTCACATCTTTAGTCGTATATTTTAATCACATTTTCTTCCCTTTTCAAAAATGTCTAATATTTTGATATTTTGGATATCAATAGATTCAAATATTAATGCTTTCGGCGAAAGAAATGTCCAATTATTAACAAGCTGATTATTGGAACATTTTAATGCTCCTCCTCAATGTTTGAGGGTATATAAAACAGTGCTGAGTATAATAATTTAAAATTTTTTGAATTTACTAAGAGATTCTTAAAAAAACTTTATACTCGAGCACTCCTTATTATCACCATTAAGTCCACACTACATATATACATATTCACAAGTTTATAATACACGAAATGACCTTTTAGTGACGAACCCAATATGACAAAGTCATATAGTTCGTTGAAGTAGCCGGAGGTCAGTTCCATAGTGTCTCCCACCAATAAACTTTTCTAAGCTCCTTATCATCTTTCTCTCCTTTAGCTGCTTGTCAATAGCCTTGATCTTGATATGAGCACTTTTCTTTTCTAAGGAACTCTATCTCCTTTGTGGTAGGTATTCCATTTAGATATTCTTTGTGATGTCTTCAAGCGAAGTTTGAAGCCTTGTTAATGTGCCATCACTGAACTTGTAGAGTTCATTTGAGCGCATCAACATGTTTCTCCCTTGGTCGTCAACATAAATGAATCCTTGAGGGTCTTTATATGGAGTGTATGGGTCCCTTTTCCTGATGTTGGGTCTTGTAGTTTCTGGCTTGGTGATTTTGATCTTCTTCTGGTAACTTTCGATCCCCAGTTGAAGCTCTTTGAGTCTCTTTTGAATAACCATGCTTCTGGTGAACAGTCGTAGTGTTGTAGCAAATTCGGAAACATCATCGCCTGAGAGATTGGTGAGCCTATTCTGAACAACAAAGATCAGCATGTCCTTGATGTCATTGATATGAAGTCGTGGGAAGCTCATTCTTGTTTTAATTGAGAAAGCTCATTCTCCAAGGTAGAAACTCTATGGTTGAATCCTAATAGGGAAGGGAAATCAGGAAGAGCAGGAATCAAGTTTATAGAAGGTCCAGTTGTTGGTTCGGGAGTTGGTGTTGACTGTTAGTGTTTTATTGTTGGAGGAATAATTGTTGTAGGAACAGTAGAAGTTTTTGGGATAGCCGTTACAGGTTCTGAGAGAAGAGGGGGTGCTTGGGTGCTTGATTCTTCTTGACGAACCTTGACATTCATCATAGAAGTGACTTCATCAAAGACTGGTGGAACATTATCCAAGATAAGAAATTTACTTGTAAAGTCGGATGACACAAAAGAGCTTTGCTTTGACCCTTCAGTCATCTGTAAAGTAGTAAGTGTCACGTATGCATCTTCGACGACTTGCTCATATGACTTTTCTTGAGAACCACTTTCACAAGTAGCATCTGTCATCTCTACATCTCCTTTCCCTACTTCTTCATGTTTTGAAACTTTTGATCTCACGTTTACATCCTTGTACAAATCATCATACTCTTCATCATCAAATTCCATGTTTTCATCATCTGTTTCTTCATCAGTAGGTACAGAATAGTCAGTAGTATGTACGTATTCTTCTTCTTGTGTTTCTTCTTCTTCATCAACATTTAGATTAAGATTAGGATTCTCTTCTTCATTTGAATCAGTCCTTTCACTATCGTGTGTACCATTACCACTATCATCATCATTTTCACTTCCTTCATTATCGTTGTCATCACTTTCATTGTCATCATCACTATCTCCCCACAATTCGTTGTCACTCTCGGAAGAATCTACATTAGACACATAAGGAACCCCTGGCTTCACACAAGTTCCTTTATTTGTGTCAGAAGATTTAGCTTTTGACTTATCAGGAACCTCTAAATCAAAATCAGCTCCCCCACTTGAGCCACTTGCTTGAAGCTTATGAGTTTCTTGCTTGCTTTTCTTAAGAGTTTTCTTTATCTGAGCTTCTTCAAGTAGTGATACATCCGAAAGTAACTCAATACATTTGGCTCTATCAGCCTTAGCTAGCGTATTCTTCTTCGATACAGACACACCATGAGTATCTCTGATGACAACATCTATTGTTGGCGCATTAGTAGACTTCTTGGCACGTCTCTTAACTCTCTTTGACTTCTTTGTATGCTCTTTAGGTGAGGCTGGGACAGTCGTGAGTTTAGGAGAAGCAGTCTTCTTGAACTTTCTAGTCTTCTTAGGAGGTGTAACTCCTATAGAATAGCCAAGGTAAGTCTTGTAAGCTTTGGTTTCCCTCATCTTAGGACTTGTCATAGATTCAGGAAGTTGAGCTCCATAAATTTGAGATTCTTCATTTGTGAAGATGAATATCAACGTGTTTATTAGATAGTCATCCCTGGAGGTATGCATGCATATCTTGTTTCTCCTGGAGACTATATTGTCTTGGTAAGGAAGTACTGAATGATAACTTTGGTGAATCGAGGGTAGTACATCTTCTCTAGATTTTTGTGACATCTGTTGTTAATCTGGTAAGTAAATCTTCCCAAAGTAGTTTAACATAGTCCACATTCTTCTTATAGTACATTCTCCAAAGGATTTGTGCTCTAGAAAGACGAAGCTTGTCAAGACCGGTTGTCTTTCCAGATAGACTTCTGTTGATGATAGTGTAAAAAGTTCTCCAAGGTTGATGCATCTGATCCACAACAACAACGGTGATTGACTTGATTTCCCCATTATGACCAAGTTCTTTGAAGAAAGACACAATAACTTCATCAGTGGGAAGTTCATCAAAGTCTTAACTATGAACTCTAAGGCAGATCTGAAAGGTATCTCTGAAAGTCACCAAATTTTGGTAGAATTTCTTCTTTGTGTCCATTCTGAACCTGTAAGAAGTGTCATGCTTGTAGATAGAATCCCAGAATTGGTGCACGTAAACCTCTAGAACATCTGCAGTGGTGAGAAATGCAGAATAGCACGGAGTGAGAGCAAGAGCATTCAGTGAGAGCAATTGCATTTTCTAATCTTCAATTTCTCCTTGGGGACAAGTTCTAGGTTAAGTGTGGCTTGTTGAGTAGTAATGGAAGACATAATTCTGCTAAGATTTGTCACTGACACTTTATATATTAACAAATAGATATTTCACTGAAGGATAATCTAGATCATGAAGAATGATTATGGATACAAGACTGATTCTTACTAGGAATTAGGCATACAAATACTAAGCGAAGAATTGACACACATGACATTTAACATGAATCAGGGAGATACACATAATCTTATAACATCCTAACTATAAGCAATCTATAGAAAGAAAGGCAATCACAAAAGATTTCTAAGGAAAACTAGTCCTAAATCAATCACTATGTGACAATTTAAGAGTAACCCATACTTAGAATAGATTACAGTATTAGATTACTAAGATTACGAGATTAGTTCTCCTAGTGAAAAACATGTATAATATGCCTAATACATGTGTATAATTCGCCGAATGTACTTGTATAGTTCGCCTAATACCAAGTGTATAATACGCCTAACGAACAACGTATTGTTCACCTAGACCAACATGTATAGTTCGCCTAAGAAAAATTGTATAGTACGCCTAAGTTCACTACGTATAGTTCGCCTAGTATCGGGCGTATAATTCGCCTAAAGAAGGTCGTATAGTTCGCCTAGTTATGAACGTATAGTTCGCCTGACTAGACTATGTATAGTTCGCCTAGTGAAAAGTTACACTAACATTTTACACAATTTCACGCATCAATGTCCATCAAAACATGATCATATAGCAACTAGGAAACACAAGGAACTATTTATAACATGAATTAACCATAAAAATCATAACATTTTGACTTGTTCTGTAAAACCCAAAAATTTTGTTTATATTTTTTATTTTACCATTTTGAATATAACCTAAGTTTAAATAATAAGTCTTTAACATTAAAACCTTAAATTATAATTATTTGTGTATTATTAATTTATAACATAAGATATGTAGTTTTTATAATATATATATATATATATATATATATATATATATAGGATATATGTTTTTTCATATATATATTTATCTATATATATATATATAATATATTATTATTTAAAACTTACATATTTATGTTAGTAAATTAATATTACACCGAATAATTATTAATTTTAGGTTTTAATGTTAAAGACTTATTATTAATTAGGTTATATTTTACTCCACCAAAACCTTGTGTTCATCCATAGAAAATTACAGAAGAAGAAGATGGTGATTCGGATTGAGTTATTCAAGCTTTGTTGTTGTGTTTGTTGATATTGATTTTTTGGTGTTTCTTGTTCTTATGATCTATCCAATCTTGATTCTATGGCTATTCCATAGTTCTTTTGAATTCATTATTTGTGAATTCTTTTCTGTATACATGATTCACATAAGTTTTTACTATAAAATCATAAAAAGGAAAAACATGTTGTTAATGATCTTTATAATTTGTATAGGGTTTAATCTAATTAATGTGGCATAAAAACACATGTTATGAAACCCTAGATAATCATTAATGATGTTTTAATGAAAACTACAAGATTAGAAACCCTAGGACATGTTTTGATGAAAAGGATTGGTAAGAATTTGGGTTTATAGGTCTTAGTGTTTCTATCCAGAATTTTGGGCCGTGTTCATCACGGAGTAACTTGGTGATAAATGGGAGTTTGGACATGATTCTTGAGGCTACGTTTAATTCAAAGAGCTTCGAATTTTTGGAAAAATTGGGCTCATGTCATTGGAGGGTCTGGGCAAGGTCGAATTTATATTTATATTTTATAAGATTAAGTGTCGAATCTGGAAATTCTGTCCGAAAAATTCAGTAGTAGTATTTGATTTTTATTTCTCAAACCGTAAGGAGTTAGCCTCTAATTTTCTAGTTGGTAAATCTACATGATATTAGCTACATCCGTGATTTTTTTGAGATTTTTCTGAGTTGTCTAAGTAGGGTGTTTACGCGTGAACTTTTCGAAGGTTCTGACAGGTCACTTTCGGGGTCAGTTTTGGTAGCAAGGGTTGGAAGGGTATTTAATCATGGTAATAAAATCCAATAAAATTCATAGACATACTAGACACATATGGGAACCTCTGTGATTTTTTGGTATAATTTTTGGGGCTCATTAAATGGGTCTATAACAATCGGAAAACAACTTTAAAAAGTTGGAAAGATTTTGAATTTATGAAAACCCTAACTAGGTCGCTTAAGGTCTATATATGGTAAGATCAATCAATGAGCTTATAAAATAAGATAGATAATTACATGATAATCTTGGAATTCATTGTAGATTCGGGTGGAACGAGTTGGTTCGTATGAGTGAAGAGAGTGTGATCTCTGGCTTTTTTGTTCTTTCTCTCTATTGCGTGTTTGTTAAGGTACTGATATTCCGTCCTTTTAGTAAGGACAGCTCACGACTTGATTCTCATTTGTTTTAACTACTTTGATTCGTTTGATATTTCGTTTGATTTGCTTTCCGTACTCATGACTCATTGTTTTTGATATTTCTGTTTGATTTTGATATTTGAATTCGTGATTCCTTTCATATTTGTGTGAATATGATATTTGATCCTTTATCTTGATTGAATTATTGTAACTTGTTCAGTATGCATAAAATCTTTGCCTGAGCTATTGAAGTAGTCATGGGAGTGGTACCAGGACATGTCATTGATGCACCAATGGCATGACACTCTATGTGACGGTGTCATTGGTCCATGACGTTCCCTTTTGAATGATGGCATTTGATTATTATTAGCTTAGATATGTATGTATACTCGTCATTGTACTTGTGTATGTGGATATGACTTTGTTTTGTAGGGAGCGTATGGATGTATCCTAGGTACTTTGTTTTGTTCATGTGAATGGTTGTGTATGTTGCTATACCACCCCATATTAGATTTGGTACATAGGAGTTGCTTGTTGTGTACATTTTATTATGTGACTTATGGATTATATCAGTTTCTTGGGTTTTATTCATTTATTCATGTATAAGACATTTAGCTTTAGCTCGCTGGCATTCCTTTGTTGTCCTTGATCTTATTCATTTGAATTCGTATTTTGTATGATATTGTGTTTAGTATGTTCTCGGTGATTCGTACTCATTTCTTCCCTTTTGTTCTTTATTACCTTATTTATTATTATATCTGTTCACTGAATGTTAGCTGAGCCGCATTTTCTTTTCCTACTGCTGGTAATAAGCGAGAAGCTGGGATTTGAGTGTTGAGAGTAGGAAGTTTTTAGAGGACCGATCTTTGATAAATTTCCATGTTTGGATTTATGTTTAGATGATTCTCACAATCTGGAACATATAATTTGTAATTTGTTTACGTGGTCGGTTGCACAATCTGTTCAGTCTGTTTATGTAGAGGGGGACTCGGTGTTATTTAGTTACCCCATTTCACAATCTATTTAGTCTATTATGCTAATGGTGTAGTTCAAGGGGCATATTGTCTAAAAAACCTTTGAATGTCTCGTGCATCAAATGCAATAAGCAGATTAATAGTTTTAATAGGCATGAGATTTTCAAAGGTTTCAACCAGGTTTGGAACAAACTCAATGACACTGTCAAACTCTCAAAATTAGCAACTTCTATCAACAAAACAAAATCACACGCATACACAATCCTCTTAATACTACTTCTATGTTTGTGCAGCCAAGCCCACACTTGGTGAAAAATGTTTTATTCATATCCCTGTTATGTAATAACTTGTTTACTGTTATGGATTATTAAAATTTTGGTAGTGTAAGCTTAATTTTTTAGGATATATTATCATAAACACCTTTTAAGCATCCTCTTCTCTATGTTCAGGTTGAGAGTGAAACTCCATATATCATATTCACAACTCATAACGATATCGACATACGGCTATTCTCCAATGATATGATTCATCTCCTAAGATGGGACTTAAGTCTCCTAACAATCCATTTTCAAAGAAATTTCATCTCCTAAGATGGGAATTAGAAACTAAAGATGTATCTCGTTTGCCACTTCGAAGTAAGTGTTATCCCATGTGCAAAGTCCTTTAAATTTCGGATGAGTTTTATGCATATTTTGAATGTAACTTTTCATTTCTATTCTATAGTCAACTGTCGAACATCTCTTTATTGCAATGAATTACATGTGAGAGTCGAGTACACTGCTTCAGAAAGGTTTCTTCTAGAAGATGTTGTCATCACTGTCCATCTTCCAACTCTTAGCGAGGCACTGAATGTTGAGCTAGTGCATGGAGATTGGAGGTAAAGTTCTATTTTTGTCATAGATATTATATAATTTTAAAAACAACAAAATCAAAATTATATAATATCTATGAAAAAAAATATAACTTTACCGCCAATCGCCATGCACTAGCTCAACATTCAGTGCCTCGCTTAGAGTTGGAAGATGGATGGTGACGACAACATCTTCTAGAAGAAAACTTCCTGAAGCATTGTACTTGACTCTCACATGTAATTCATTGCCATAAAGAAATGTTTGGCAGTTGATTGTAGAATAGAAATGAAAAGTTATATTTAAAATATGCATAAAGCTCATCCGTAATTTGAAGGACTTGGCACATGAGATAACACTTACTCCGGAGCACGAGACGAGATACATCTTTAGCTTCCAATTTCCATCTCAAAGACGAAATATCTTCAAAAATGGACTTTTAGGATATTTAACTCCCACAATCATATCATTTGAGAATAGTCATATGTCGATATCGTTATGAGTTGTGAATGTGGTATCTGGAGTTACACTCTCAACCTGAACATCAAGAAAAAGTCGATTAAAAGGTGTTTATGATAAGATAACCTAAAAACTTAACCTTACACTATCACAATTTTAATAATCCATAATAGTAAATAAGTTATTACATAACAAGGATATAAATAAAACATTTTTTACCAAATGTGGGCTTGGCTGCACAAACATAGAAGTAGTAATAATAGGATTGTGTATGCGTGTGATTTTCTTTTGTTTATCAATAACATAACACACCATGTGTTTCTGAGTAAACTAACACAACATACAAGTGATGTATAATGAAAATGCTAAAAATCAATGTTTTACGTACTTAAAGACGGCTGCATAATCTAATTATATATGAACTTTATGATTTATGATTTGTAAGTGGAGTAAACTCTAAACTTTGTAAAAAAGGACAATGACATGGACAGTATAATAGAAATGGAACTTGAAGGCATAGATGATCGAAGACACACTAATGCATGTTTGTTTTTGAGATTATATGTATAAATGTTTTAAAAAGTGGTACTTCTTAAGTTTCTGAATGTGTGTGCATTTGATAAATTTATTAGAATGACAGTTTTTATTCTAAGATACATACATATACATATATATATATATATATATATATATATATATATATATATATATATATATTATATAGTTTAATATATATATTATGTATACATATATGCATACATATACTAGCTACGTAACCCGCCCGACGGGCGGGTTCGCTTTTGGAATTTGTTTTGATAAGAGGTGCGTGTGTGTGTGTTTGGCCTAATTATTCCGATTGTGGAGTCCAATTGGTACGTATCCAATAAACATTGTCTCAAAAAACCAAATTTGTATCAAATATGGTGACTCGCAGAAGTGGTGTAGATATCTAAACCACAAGTGAAAAATTAATTCACCAAAAATAATGTTAAGATATATATCTTATTAAAATATATTAAATAAAAGTTATTATGATTGTAATGTGGTTAATATTAAGAAGAAAATAACATTGTACTTGTTATAACACTATGACCATGTTGCCAAATTCTAAGCTGATGTACCATGTTAGTTACATTCTTCTTATTTGATTTCAAGATAACAATCTAGGCTACTTATTAAGCCATAAATCAGATTAACAATAATACATTGATATAAAAACATACCTTCATCGTTTCTGAATCAGATTCTTCATCACCCTTAGCTTCTACTTCATAATAATAAAAAATATTGATGATATATATACATATATATAATTTTCATTAATACAAAAGAGCTATGAAGTTACAAAACAAAAAATTAAATACATGGATTTAAAAACATACCTTCATCTTCTCTAAATCAGATTGTACATCACCATTAGCTTATGTGTGTCCTGTCTCATTTATATATATGAGAGCCATCAATCCACCAATGGCCTGATCTTGAATGCCTAGTCAAGCATGTGCATACCTAAAAAAATATCAAACCATAATTGCAATTAGGTTTGGAGAAGAATATACATACCTTTTTTACGTGCTTCATTAGGATCTTCATTATGACCTTCAAACTGCTACTCTGCAAAATTAAGAATGATATTAGAGTTTGTGGTGATTAAGACATTGTAGGATTTAATGAATATTGCATATATATGATATATATGCGTTTCTTTTGAGATGAGAAGATATAAGTGAGAAAGATATATATATAATCTTTTCTAAATTTATCTCAAAAGATCCATATCGACATGTGTATAATTATGGAGTACATTCATAAATTTAGAGTATATCTTCACTATATAGAGACTTAATTATATATAAAATATACAATAGACTTTTATAAAAATGATCGAACCATAATTGCAATTAGGTTTGGAGAAGAAGATACATAACTTTTTTACGTGGTTCATTAGGATCTTCATTGCGATCTTCAAACTACTAATGATTCTGCAAAATTATGAACACGCATCTACTATCATGACCTGTAAAACTTCAGCGACTATAAGAAAAAGGAAAGGAGAGAGAGGGTCTCCTTACCTTAACCCACGCTCCATCTTAAATTCTTTCGAGGCTGAGCCATTAACGAGAACCGACACAGAACATGATGAAAGACAAGATGAAATCCAGTTACACCATTTTGTCCCAAAATTCATTTGAGATAGTGTCCAAAAGAAAGTTTCAATTTACACTGTCAAATGCTTTTTCAAAATCGACTTTGAAAAGAAGCAGGTTAATTTTTTTCTTCTTAACAAAGTTGACTATTTCATTGGCGATAAGACTCCCATCCAAAATTTGCCTTCCTTTTAAAAAAGCCATTTGATTCGGACTAATCAGCTTGTGGATAACACGACTTAAACGATAGGAGAGAAGCTTTGAAAGGACTTTGTACATGCAACCAATCAAACTAATGGAGCGATAGTCGCTTAAGTCGAGAGGATCAGATATTTTTGGAATCAAAACAATAAAAGAAGCATTGCAGCCCGTAGCAAGCCTTCCATGAGTTTCGAAGTGTTTAATATAGTTGAAAAATTCCAACTTGATAGTATCCCAATACCTTTTGATAAATTTAAAATTTATACCATCAGGACCGTGATTTCAAGCTAGAACAGTCCCTGCTTTAACCTCATCCATTGTAAACTTTTCTTCCAAGAGGGCAACATCGATCTCATCCAAGCGTCTAAAAAGTTGACTACAAAATTTTGGTCTATTAGGGTGACTCTCACGAAATCTGTTTGCAAAATAATTGTGAGCTGCCGAAAAAATTGAGGAAGGATCCTCCACCCAACAACCGTTGATTTTTAGCCCATTTAGATTTTGTCGTCTACATTTCTTATTTACCATTGAGTGAAAGAATTTGCTATTCATTATCATATCTATTAGTAATAATTATATCCTTTTGTATGTGTATATATACAGGGTAACTTTTCTATTAAAATACTCTACTTGTGAAAAAAGAAGTGTGCAACAGAAGTAAAGATGTACATCAATGATCAACATAAAGGAAATTAATAATGACACAATAGAAACAATCAAACAATGCTAGAAACTGGAGGGGTGAAAAAAAGTTCATAGGAAAGTAAAATTTATGTGGATTGGGAATCTGGGAAATCATTATTGCTTAGCAAAAAGCTATATAATGATGGATCCAAGGGATGAATATTGCAGTTTTAATATCTTGTATCTAAATAAGTACATCTTATAAGGTTAGTGCCTTAAGTTAATGGGTTATTATATGAACAAGCATAGTTACCCGCGCGTTGCTGCGGGGGCTTTTTTTAAAAAAAAATTTATGGATGTAGTTAGCAGCTTTGGCCTTTTGCCTGGTAACAATATTGGTTGTTGCTTATGCTGTTGTCTGTTTGTTATGGCCCTTGCGTTTTTTTATGCATATTGAATTGGAAATTGTGCGAGACAGGGGCGTTAACAAAATTAGTGCGCTATGCACTTTAGTAGTAAACTATGTACATGGCAAAATACTTCATGTCATTAGATACATACATTAGACAGTTGTTACAGAAGCGTTAGATTGAGCGTAAGACAGTGGTGCTGTCGTCTGTTTGTTATGGCCCCTGCATTTTGTACTTGGCAAAATACTACATGTTATTAGGTACATACATTAGGCAGTTGTGACAAAAGCTTTGGATTTAGCAAAAGACAGTGGTCTAATGCTCATTTATCTTGCCTTGGTTTTTTTGCTTCGGTATTGATCTCTTGGAAGAGTGCACGTTTCACTGGTTCTTTTTTGGCTTCAGAGTTATGTGTTTCCTCTTTTGCGGTGTCTTTAGTAGATGCAGATGGTTCTTCGGTATCTGGTGTATCCTTTTTGCTATTGGATGGTAGTTCTAGGACTTCTGCAGGAGGAGATGCTGCTTTCTCTGCTGATGGTAAGGCAAGCAACGGTGGTGCAGTGTTTTTTAAAACGGCAGTTAAAGTAAAGTTTGGATAGCCTAGTCTAGCCTTTTACCAAAGCGATACTGGGAAATATATGTTTGACCTTCTGCTTGTTTCAGTGCAAGAGGCACATGGTGTGTATCTTTATCTTCGGTAGAGGCCAGCAGCATGTTGCAGTCAGGGACAAAGTGTGTACCTCTGGGCTGAAGCAAGTGAGTGTTGCTGTGGCGGTTCCGTCGTCAATCACAACCTTGAAGCAATACTTGTTTGTTATTGGAAGGTTATTTTTACATGTGTTTTGTTAATAGGGGTATTAACTTTTGTCAGATAGTAACAATAGTTTAGTTCTTACCCGTAGTTTGGTGTAGGCTGCGGGCCATGGTTTGGGCATAGTGAGATGTCGGAATTCTCGGATACTTTTATGTTGCATGCATTGCACTTTCTGTAATACCATCCATTGGGGGCTGTGACTTCAAGGAGTGCTGCCTGAGTTGTAAAGTTTATTTGCTGCAGGGAGTTTTTTTTTCTCAATTTGGATATTAGGCGTAGGTATGTGGTTTACTTATATTAGACAGTAGAAGGAGGGTTCAAAGTCGTTGTACTTGGTAATGATGAGGGTTGACGCTTAGAAGTGATTCAATTGTATGACGGTTCCTCATTTGTTCGTCTAGTTGGCTGCTGCAAGGTTCTCTTTAAATTTCCAAGGCTGGAGTAGGATCAATAAGATCTGCGTATCTGTATTGTGTAAAAGCTTTTGTTAGATAGTGTTTTTTATTAATAAATATCTGCGCCTACTTTTATTAGCGATTACTTACACGCTAAGGATATAGTTGGCTTCTGGGATGTTAGGATTTAGATAGTAATGTGTCGCAGAAGTTGCACTTAGTTGAAGTGCTGCAGGAAGTACACGTTTAGTTTTTGTAAAATGTATGTATTTAAAACACATGGTTTGTGTAGTAATATACCTCCATATCTTTTATTTGCCCAGGCGGAACTCACCTGCAATAATAACAGGCTTCTGTAATGTTGCATACTCATTCATACAAAATTTTCTGCCGCCTCGCCCCATATTAAGAATGGCAGGTTGACGCCGCTGTATATATTGTATGCTTTTTTTAAGTAAGCTATTTTTTAAAACATAGTATAGTTGAATTTAAAGTTAACTTACTCCAAATTCTGAATGTCAATTATGCGTCTAGTACGCCTGGTTCTAGTTGCTTCACCTGTGATAAGAGGGTTGCTTATTCGATAGATGCATCCAATGTAATCTGCATATAAATTTGCATATGGTTAAAAAAAATTGCACACAGTTTTGTATTTATGTAATTGAATTTGATACTTGTTAATGGTGCGCCAGTAACGTTGGCGCGCTCGTCAACTTCATTGTATGCTATAAAGTTGAAGTGATGATCGGGAAAACCAGCATTTGAAATTGGGATAATGGATGTGTATTTTCCGAAAAGTAAAGTCGTATTGTTAGGAAGTGTTCTGTCCCATAATTTTGTTTTTGTGCACATAAACCGCGAAATCCTGTATGCATTGTTAAGTTGTAGCTGTTGGTCAAAGTAATCTGTATCGCTCAGATTCATATTAGCCTGTATAGCATTCCCCTGTAATTATTTATAACAAAAAGTAAAAATGTTTATGAAGATTTTGTAGAGTATGTTATATTATATAGCATATATACTGATGAACTATACCTCTCTATCTAGTAGTATCGCACAAAAATTAGATGCTTCTTAGGTTTTGACGTTTTTGGCTATCCATTTTCGATAAACCCGTGCTTCAATTGTTTTGTTAACATCTGTTGGGTTTAGTTGCGCTAAGCTAATCGGATTTGCCTCAACCAACGGTAGTTTCCCTTTGTCTGCTGGATGCGAAAGTGTCTTATTGGCTTCTGTCATTTGGCTGCAATGTAGATGTTAGATGACTTTAGATAAAATAAAATAAAAATAAAGAGGGCAAAGGTGGTATTTTCTTGCAACTGTGTTAAATATGGTACTATTATAAATAAATGGGAATTTGACATATGAATATGCTAATGTATACGTACATATATATATTGCAAGGCAAAATGTAATAGAACCTGTGGTATTGTTACTGCAGCTAGGAAATCTCTGTATGCTATGTTTTTTTTGTCATATTCCCTGTTTCGTTTGTTGGGTGCTTAATAAGTAGTTTAAGGCCTTCTCGAGAAGTCGCCCTTGATAAGGCTACATATAATTGGCCATGGGCAAAGACAGGTTCAGGAAGGAAAATACCTATTCGCTCTAAGGATTGGCCCTGACTTTTGTTGATAGTCATGGCGTAACACACTGGCCCTTTGCTAGTGTTTACTGAATTATCAATATTAGGTCCAAGTGATGTCATACTAAACATTTGATTGTACGCTCGTATATTGTCCATAAAATGTGCATCATCATTATACAATTCCTTGATATATTGTGGATATTCTAGAGGTGGGCGCAAAACTATTCGGCCTCCATAACAGCACTTGTTATATGCAGAGGCTTTACCATATGATGCAGACAACTTTTTCACATTCCCAAAACATAGCCCCGCAATAACGGCACACACATGTACATTGACCCAAATGAGTATACTCAAGGGGTATACCTATATTTAGAAATTAAATGTGTACCAATAGCATTATTTCTTTGTAAACTGTATTTTAGATGTAGAAACTGATGGCTTCTTACTGTTTGAAGTTGAAATAGAATCTTCATTTAGATAGTGTGTGCCAATAGGATCTGCATATATTTTACGCCACCTACGAATACCTAAAGTAAAAGACAAAAACCGTTAGCAATTAACTAACAATAGATAGGTAAATTACACAACCACATTACTTACGATTTTTGCCTTTTGTCTGATGTTTAGGACACTGGCTTGAGCCTTCATTTGTTAAGAAGTTTTGTTGTTTCTCTTTCGTTGACCACTGTTTTTTACAACAGTTGTTGGCAACAGTAATTTCTGTAGGCCAAAGTCTTTAGTTATTAGTATAACGATTTTGCTTGTGGGAAAGACAGTCCAAAAACCATTAACAATATACAGGTAAAATACATAATCACATTACTTACGCTGTTTGCCTTTCATTTGGTGTTTAGAAGAGAGACTTAGGCCTTCATCTGTTAAAAAGTCATGTTGGTTCTCTTTCATTAGCTGCTGTTATTTATGACAGTTGTCGTCAACAGTAATTTCTGTGGGACAATATATTCAATTATTATTAGTGTAATCGTTTTGCCTATGGAAAAAACAGTAGCAGAACCATTAGCAATCAGCT
Organism: Tanacetum coccineum; assembly: GCA_026074375.1. Classification (NCBI taxonomy): domain Eukaryota; kingdom Viridiplantae; phylum Streptophyta; class Magnoliopsida; order Asterales; family Asteraceae; genus Tanacetum; species Tanacetum coccineum. The sequence goes on from BQNB010009914.1 coordinate 41,497, forward strand.
AATAGTAGATATGTAAATTAGACAACCATATTACTTATGTTGGGTACCTTTTGTTTGACGTTTAAGACAAAGGCTTGGGCCCTCATCTGTTAAAAAGTTTTGTGGCTTCTCTTCCATTGGCGGCTGTTTTTTACAACAGTTGTCGTGAAAAGTAACTATTGTGGAACAAAATATTTAATTATTAGTATAATCATTTTGCATATGGAAAAAAAAACAACAGACATACTATTGAATATACGTACGCTTTGTGGCATTTCGCAAGTTCGTATGCTGATGATTACTTGTAGGTGTAGACACATATGAAACTTTTTCAGAAGTAAGTTGCTGCTTCACTCTTCGTGTTTGATATCGGACTGTAGAATCTATGCTTTCCCTTTTTCGAAACCGCCGGTGTTCTATAGCTGAATGAAATACACATTATGAATGTTCAGTACTGATACATATGTATATGATAAGTTGATAATAATTAGTATATGGTTAATAATTACATACATCTTGCACTGGGAATGCCAATAGCATATGGGTCGCCGTTATCAATATGTATGCCTGCATAAACAAAATGCCATTATTAGGAACGATACATATGTATTTGACTGTAACCAAAGGCTTTTGAAGATGCTTACCAGCAGCTGCCTCTTGAAATGCCCCTATCCATTCTTCATCCCCACCAAGAAGACCGAGTGCCTGGCATGATGCTTTATTTGTGGGATATGTTATTCCATTTAGCGTTCGTATCTCTGCAAATGACCTGCACCCTTTTTGATGGCATAGTAACATTCGCTCGTAGAATAGATCTCCTGCAGCTGGATGCACATATGTTAATCGGCCTATGCAAAATTTATTTAGGTATCGTCGACGCTGCCAATATTTGTCGCTTACATGCCAAGTATATTCCGATGGGAAATTCAAATAGGTGAGGTGCCGGCCATCAGTATTATATTTGTTGTATTCCAGCCATTCAGTTAATGTTGTTTTTTTCTTCACGGGATTATTGACTACTGATTCGAGATTGTCTTTACTTCGAAATGTTATTTGTTGCATGTTCTCCAAATGGACGGCTAAGGTTTGGACAGGTGGGTTTCTATAATGTATTGGAAAATCAAGAATCCTCCAGCACGCTTCATGTGGCCCAATGTACCTTGCCTCCACGTAATTTTTTATTTCGTCAACGTGAATACTTGGCGTGTTGCTTGTAGAAGCGACAGCGGCTACTGGCTTTGTTACATTGGCAACAACGCGATCCGTCCCTTTCGATATATATTTGAATAAGTACTTTATCAACATCGTCCAGCCGCAATATTCTACATTTATATGTGCATAATATCGCATACACAAAGTTCTGTTATATGGGACAACATACCGATTATCAAGCCAAACATTTTGTCTTTGTGTTTCGATGCCATCGTCTCTTCGGCGATAGTGTACAAAACCGTCTTTGTCAATGTATGTTTTATCACAATATGCCTTTGGGAAATGTCGATTGCATGTGCGACCGTCCTTCATACATGATGCATTCATATTTACTGCGCCGCATGGACCATGTATCATCAGCTCCGAGACGACCGAATAACCGGCAATATCTACTATAGGATCCGGTAACTCTGCGGAGACATATTTGTCGACGTCAATGTCTTGTTGCACTTTTGATGGGCCACTTACCCATAGTAATGAATGGCAGTGTGGCAGACCACGCTTTTGGAACTCTATGGTGTATAATACTGAATGTTAAAAAAAAGTTAGTTGGTGTTTATAAATACATATGACTAAGGAAAGGGAACATATGCTAATGTTCAGGGATCAGATTATATGACATGTACCTGCTGTTACGTCGCCAAAGGTATTTGAATTACGAACGAAGTTAACATAGTCACGTACTTTTTTCTCAAACACACGATCTACGATATCGGCACGATCTGCAGTTGTCAATTGGGGAAACTGCTCCATGAATTCTTCAATCTCTGGCCATTTGGCGTTGCATGTGAAAGTGATGAAAAAAGACGGGCTGCCATGTACGCGGCAAATTGCAAGTGCATCAAGGTAGTGAGCATAAATATATCGTGGACCTCCAGTAAAAGAAGCAGTTAGTACAGTGCGTAATCCTAAATCACTCCCATCACGATCACCTCGGAAAATAGCATCATATATGCCTGAAAGATATTCATTTCTTATGTCGCTTTGTTTTTGACGAATGTAATCAAGGCGGTTTTGTTCAATGGCACAATATGCGGTAACAATATATTGTTGAAATAGTTTGCCACCCCGCAACAGTAAGCTATAGTGATTTAGACGATCATGCATTTGATATGAGTAGTACATATTCATTGACAATCGTTTATCGGCTTTAGTAGATTGGCCTAAGACATTTGCCAATTTCATGTCTTTGTGGTATCCATCTTCACCATAGATAAACAACAACGGAAATTGAAGAGACATGTAACATGGATGCAGCTTGTTAACTCGTTGAGGGAAGTGTGAATGTTCTTCTACGATTAAATCAAATTCATTTTCTGTATCAGAAGCTTGGGCAAATACTATTGCACCAACTGTCTCGGCCGTTGGCAATTCGTATTGGCGTGTTCCTAAAACGTTATAGAGTCTTACTTTAAATTCTGGTATGTCAGCTTCCATATATTTGTCGCGAGCAGTTCGAAAGAGTTGGACTAACGCATTGTGATCGTCTAAAAATTCTATCAGCCCTTCTACAATCTCTTTTTTCAGCTTTGAGTCATGGTTGTTGTGAAAATGAGCCAGCCGATTGTTTACTTCATTGGTAGTGTCACATATATACAACTGCAAAAACCGAGGTGGTTTCCCTTCATCCGGACACATTGATCCTATCCAGTGGTAAATCTGCCCCGATACTCTAAAAACATAGGGCCCTTTGCCAGTGTTTACTGAATTATCGATATTAGCTCCAAGTGATGTCATACTAAACATTTGATTGTATGCTCGTATATTGTCCATAAAATGTGCGTCATTATACAATTCCTTGATATACTGTGGATATTCTGGAGGTGGGCGCAAAACTGTTCGGCCTCTGTAACAGCACTTGTTATATGCAGAGGCTTTACCATATGATGCAGAATCGACTTTTTCACATTCCCAAAACATGGCGCCACAATAACGGCACACACATGTACATTGACCCAAATGAATATACTCAAGGGGTATACCTATATTTAGAAATTAAATATGTACCATTAGCATTATTTTTTTTATGTAAAACTGTATGTTAGATGTAGATGTTGACGATTTCTTACTGTTTAAAGTCGAAATAGAATCTTGATTTAGATAGTGTGTGCCAATAGAATCTGCATATATTTTACGCCACCTACGAATACCTAAAATAGAAGACGAAAACTGTTAGCAATTAACTAACAATAGGTAGGTAAATTACATAACCACAATACTTACGTTGTTTGCCTTTTGTCTGATGTTTAGAACAATCACTTGAGACTTCATTTGTTAAGAAGTCTTGTTGTTTCTCTTTAGTTAGCCGTTGTTTTTTGCAGCAGTTGTTGGCAACTGTAATATCTGTAGGCCAAAGTCTTTAGTTATAATAATGATTTTGCTTGTGGGCAAGACAGTTGAAAGACCATTAACAATAGATAGGTAAATTATATGATGAGATTACTTACACTGTTTGCCTTTTATCTGGTGTTTAGAAGACAGACTTAGGCCTTCATCTGTTAAGAGGTCTTGTTCGTTCTTTTTCATTGGCTGCTGTTTTTTACGATAGTCGTCGTCAATAGTAGTTTCTGTGGGACAATATATTCAGTTAAACCATCAGCAATCAGCTAATAGAAAATATGTAAATTACAGAACCACATTAGTTACGTTGTGTACCTTTTGTTTGACGTTTACCACAAAGGCTTAGGCTCTCATCTGGTAAAAAGTTTTGCGGCTTATCTTCCATTGGCAGTTGTTTGTTACAATAGTTGTCGTCAAGAGTAACTTCTGTGGAACAAAATATTTAATTATTGGTATAATCATTTTGCATATGAAAAAAACAACAGACATGGTATTCAATATACGTACGGTTTGTGACATTTCGCGAATTCGTATGCTGATGACTACTTGTGGGTGTAGGCACATATAAAACCTTTTCAGAAGTAAGTTGCTGCTTGACTCTTCGTGTTTGATATCGGACTGTAGAATCTAGGCTTTTCCTTTTTCGAAACCGACGTTGTTTTATAGCTGAATGAAATTTACATTATGAATGTTGAATACTGATACACGTGTATGTGATAAGTCGATAATAATTAGTATGTGGTTAATAGTTACATACATCTTGCACTGGGAATGCCAACAGCATAGGGGTCGTCGTTATCAATATGTATACCTTCATAAACAAAATTCCATTATTAGGAATGATACATACGTATTTGACTCTAACCATATGCTTTTGAAGATGCTTACCGGCTGTTGGATCATTGCCGTTGGTTGCTATATTCAGACCAATATTCTTTCGAGTAGGCGTACACTTAATATTTGTATTGCTGCTACTATCTTCTTGGTCTATTGGATATGCATTTGAATAATTTACATTGGCTATTGACATTGATGAACTGTTTCCAATGGATGACGCCGGAGTAGACTGTTTCCAACATTTGCGTGATTGCTTTACGATATCAGATTCCTCATGGGTTGATGGTTTAGGCTGCAGCTTAATAGTACTTTCATTTGCTGATACTTGTGACCCATGAGTAACAGAACACGCAAGCTTATTGCCTATAACTGATGGTTTAAGGGCAGCAATTGCAGTATCAACTGTACTATTGACACAAAATTTTTCTGAAGAATCTAGGCATTGTTTTTTTGGCATGGCGCCTTCATCACATTCCACGGACACATCCACAGGTAGTTTCCTTTTGGTTGGTTTATTTTTAGTTTTCATTGCTAACGTTGTTGGCTATTGGGCAATACCACATAGACACGTATTTCCAGGTAGAATAACAATGAATTCTAATCTATGTCTGCTAACATATGGTGCGTACAAATAAAGGCAAAAACATATGTATCAAATGGCAAAGGATAAGGGCACAAATACGAAATCAAAAAGAAAGGCGAACAGGCATACACGCCTAAGGTAGGACGTTCCACTGCATACGAAGTCATATTACATGCAAGTGTATGAGTCTAAACAAAGTTTTAAATTGTTAATAGCAACATACAAAACATAAATCCTACATACTTACTGTAAAGGAAGCGACATAGGACCATGTAACATACCTCGTATCACTGTTGACGATGACGATTACTCTGGGTGATCAAAATCTAAGGGCGCACATATGAAGTCTAGAAGGTTTAGAGGGAAAAAGAAAGAGAAAGCGGACAAAAAAAAGGGGACGGTGGAAAATATCTAACGGCAAAAGACAAACCCACAATATGTGGGCTGCTAAGTCGGACTGGATTATAAATAATGGGCTAGGCCATGTACAGTGCTTAAAATGAATAGTGGCAAAGGGGATCAGAACTATGTCGTTTTACTTCTAAAATGTGTAGGATGCAAATTAGGATTCTCGCACAAATAAACTGATGGAATATGTTATATGGGTTAAATGAAAATAATACAGGCTCCACATACAATGAAGAATGAGTAAACTGCAAAATACATCTTTGTGGTTTACACTTTTTAACACTATACATCTCTGTTAGAAACTATTGGCACATTACATCATTCGTTAGCCAAACGTGAGACATAATACATCCCTGGAGAAGAACGATGCAAAAAAATTTCCGTTATCTTCTGACGAGGGATGTATTTTGCAGAAACCGAAAAGTTTACTACAAGGATGTATTTTGCAAATATTTTTATTTTATTTAAAATTTTATTTTTTTCATTATGTTTACTTAATTATTCTTAATATTACCCATATAAATCAACAATATATAATGTACTCTATATGTGCATTAAAAATAGGTTGATAGACAACAATTATAGAGAAATATCAATATTGAAATAGGATATTCACTAACAATAATTAGCAGCGTCCCGCAGGGCGACCACCGCCATCGTCGTGAACATATTCCCGCATGCCATAAGTTGATTTGACGAGTAAAAGTTTACGTAAACTATTTTTACGGTAAAAGTTGACGTGGTGTCCCCGGCGAAACAAATGGTTATATATGGCCGGAGTCAGCGCATGTACTAATGATCTGTAACACCCCGTCTCATGTCGATATGAAATTTAAACATTTGACCCATTTATAAGCTTAGAGTAATTAGATATTTTAATCATTTTTAGCTGAAATGGGAAGGTATCCGATTAGTTTACTTTCGATGCAACAATTATAAATGTAGATCAACTCACATGTAAGTTTATTCTGAATGTGAAATTATGGGTTTTAATTGTTTATCATTGGGAATGGGAATACAACTACATGATATTTTTTTCATGCTAAACAAAGTAATGTGAGATGTATAGCTTTATATATGGAAATGGAAGTTGGTAAATAAGAAAAGCTTTAACTTGAGAAGAGGACCTAATATAGTTAAACATTAAAGAAAACACTATAATCATGAAACTCTGCGTAAGAGTAATGAAGAAAAAATATAAAGAATGTGTTTGTGTAAAAAAGGGAGGAAAAAAAGGAGGGAATGATGACCCAGAAATATAAGGGGGGAGGTTGATAATTTAGAGCTTGTTCTTTTTATTTTTCAAGAGATATTGATGGAAATTAGTTATTATCAAAAGCCCTAAGGGTTGCTTTTGATAATAACTAATTTTCCACCAATATCTTATAAAACATAAAAAAAACTAGCAAATTGGTTCATCCCATTTTTTTCTCATAAGTCATCCATTTTATCAGTTTGAACTCATGGACATTTTTTACATTTACTTTTAAAAGTGTAGATCATAATTTGTAAGTCATTTATATCACCAGCATATATGGTTAACATGGTCAGCTTAAGGACCTTATCATATGTTTATTTTAGAGTAAATTGCAAAAATCGTCTCTAAGATTTAGCCAAATTGCATGTTTCGTCCCAAATAGTTTGAAAGTGCAAAAATCGTCTATAAGGTTTAGCCAAAGTGCCAAAATCGTTCCACATAGTTGAGCCAAATTGCATGCTTCGTCCATAAGGTTTAGCCACATTGCATGTTTCATCGTTAACTAGGGACTATTTTTTTCAAAATAGTTTCATTTTGGGACTATCTATGCACTTTGAAACTATTTTGGACGAAACATGCAATTTGGCTAAACCTTAAGGACGATTTTTGCAATTTACTCTTTATTTTACATAAAGTGTGTATTTTAAAATAATACAAATCGTTGTAACACAACTTCAAATCAAAAACTTCCGACCCACTTCATCTTCAAAAAAGTGGAAGGTTTAAACATTCCAACTTCATCTTCACTGTGTATTTTACCCACTTCTACAACAAATAAAAGACATAGATATGAATACTATGATACTTGGATTATTCATCTGAGCGCCTAATATGGTTAAATTAGTAATTCATTGGTCGAAATCTTGATTTCGACATAGACTATTTAGTGACCGTAGACCAATATGTTGACAATTTTGCTGTTTCGACTTGGATTAGATTGGTCACATACAAGGAATAGCATATTAGATTGGTCACGTTTCTAGATCTTTCGCAGAACAAACTCACGGGTATTATTCCCGAAGGTTTTGGCAAGATGTTGACTTTGGAACACCTCAACTTATCGTACAATCAGCTCAACGGACGAGTTCCAGATACCGGTATTTTCAGAAACACCACCGCAGTTGGGTTACTAGGAAACCCGTCTTTGTGTTTTATAAACGACACCGAATCATGCACCTCCTCACGTAAACAAAACCGTTCACATCATCTATCCGGAAAGACTGTCTTGATTCTTGCAATACTCGGGTCTCTAGCTGCTATTTTAGTATTGTGTATAGCGGTATTATGTTATCGTCATGCTAGAAAGCATAAAGACAAGAAAACTGACAGCCTGGAACCAGAGTACTCCCAGGGTTCCGGTCTTGAAAGATTTTGATAGAAAAGAGTAGAAGATGCTATGAGGAGATTCTGTTGAAGAAAATATTCTTGGTACAAGCAGTTTAGCGCAGTGTACAAGGGTAGAACCTACAAGGACGGGACGATATAGCAGTGAAGAATTGAATTTCAAAAAGTTCTCAGCTGAATTCTGATAAGAGCCACCCCTTTGCATTAGGGAGATGAAGTTATTAGCGTAAATGCAGGCATAGGAATTTGGTGAAGGTTAATTGGTTCACGCGTAGGGAGAGTGGGAGACTGAAGCATTCGGTTCTTGATATATGGAATTGGTTATTTGGATAGAGTTATACATGATTATGGGGTTGGTAATTCGAGATGGGATCTGGCTGATGAGAGTTGAGGGTTTTGGTTTCGGTTTCATGAGGAATGGTTTATTACATTCGGGATATGTTTTTCGATAGTTCCAGTGATTTGAAGCCTTATAATATATTGTATGGAGAGTAGTGGGATGCCTCATGTTAGTGATTTTGGAACGGCCACGGATTATTGGAGTTATGAGCGGGACGGAAGCAGTGTCACACTGCATCGACATTTGAAGGCCCCAATTGGCTACTTGGTGTTGGAAAGCAAATTATACTCAAATACAAAAAATAAAAGAGAAATTTATGGGATCAGTTTCAAATCATATCCAGTCAACCATTTAGAAGATATCACACATTATTACCAAATAATATCCAGTCAACCATTTATTGTATTTCCATAATTAGGATCTCTCGTATGTGTATAAATCTGGGATGAATCCCATTGCAATAATCATATGGCTCATCCAAAACATCGAGCCCAATATAGCCGACAACCTAACCGAATATCCCACCGCAAAAGCCTTGTGGGATGCCTTGGTGGTTACGTACAGCAGCGGCAAGGATAAGCTTCAAACATTCAACCTTCATGTCAAAGCCAACGAGCTCAAACAAGGCGATAAATCCCTTGAAGTTTTTTGGATCGCGCTTCAAGGTGTATGGGGAGAGATCGATCGCATAGATCCAAACCCCATGAAGTGTAAAGAAGATATTCAAATTTATACCAAAATAAGATCGGAACAAAAATTGTTCCAGTTCTTAAATGGGCTTGATCGGAAATTCGAACCGATAAAGAGGGAAATCCTCCGGGTTGATCCGTTACCTACCGCCGAAGCCGCTTACGCCACGGTTCGCAAAGAAGCCGCTCACCAAATCATTTTAGGAGTAACTAATAATGAAACCCATGGCATAGCTACCGGATTAATCACCGGAGAAACAGACGGCGTGGGTTTGGCAACCAAGGGTTTTCGCAGATTCGACGGCAAGAAAAAACCGGCAACCAGAAACGACAAGTCTCACCTCAAATGTGAAGAATGTGGCATGAATCGACATACCAAAGACCAGTGCTTCGAAATCATCGGTTATCCAGATTGGTGGACCGATGGCCATAAAACAGCGAGTAACAAGGGGGCCAAGAAAGATAAACCATCTTCTTCCCCTACCGCCAATACCAGGAACCCCACCAAAAATAGCAACGATCGACGATCAGAAGGAGGATTCGGAGGGGCAGCAGCAGCGGTCGGAGAAGAAGGGGAGGAGAGCTTCTCGGTCAAAGGTAAAGGGGAAAGAGGATTAAATTCCAAATCCCCTATTTCTTTTCATCTATATACTTCCAAAAATAGAGATAGCCCCTTTATTTGTAAAACCGGTCAACAACAACAATATCTAAATGGATCGGCTTACATGGCCCAAACCCATTTTAAAAACCCCAATGGGCCATGGATATTCGACTGTGGAGCAACGGATACGATGTCATATGAATTATCCGATTTTACTGACATATCCAAGCCAATAAAAACCCACATCCAAGTTGCAAATAGAGAAAGAATGGATGTAAAAACCGGGGGAACGATTAAAATTTCTCCGAGCATCAAACTCCCTAATTGCCTTCATGTTCTTTCCTTATCACACAAACTCTTATCAATAAGCCATGTGACGAAAGAACTCAATTGCTCAGTTCTAATGCACCCGACTTTTTGTCTTTTACAGGATATCAGGACGGGACGGATTATTGGGCGTGGCACTGAAAGAAATGGATTATACTATGTTGATGAGGTGGTTCAAAGTGGTACTGTGATGTTAGCTCGTGGAACTACTGAAAGAGAAGCGTGGTTATGGCACAGAAGACTGGGACACCCTTCCATTAGTTATTTACATACTTTGTTTCCTGATTTGTTTCCTTTGAATAAACCAAGTACTTGTGAAACATGCATTTTAGCTAAAAGTCATAGACAACATTTTAAACCCAGAAATACTAGGGTCAAAACCCCTTTTTCTTTGGTTCATTCTGATGTATGGGGTCCTGCCCCTGTGATCGGGGGTCAAAATTTTCGATATTATATAATATTTGTTGATGACTGCACCCGCATGACTTGGATTTATTTTCTGAAAAGTAAGGATGAAGTACGCGATAGGTTCACCAATTTTTATGCCATGATTCAAAATCAGTTTCAAAAGTCCGTCCAAATTTTTCGATCTGATAATGGTGGAGAATATGTGAATTCACAGATGAAACTATTTTTTCAATCCAAAGGAATAGTCCATCAAACCACTTGTCCCCATACCCCGGAACAAAACGGTGTTGCTGAACGGAAAAACCGTCTTCTTTTAGAAATGACAAGAGCACTCATAATTGAGTCACACGTACCCAAATCCTTTTGGCCAGAAGCACTAGCCACTGCCACATATCTAATCAATCGCCTTCCTACCAAAATCTTGAAAATGAAAACCCCATTAGAAACACTTTCTGAATATACCACAATCCCTCAACCCCTCACACTCCAACCCAAAGTCTTTGGATGTACTGTTTTTGTCCACATTCCCAAGTCATACAGGGATAAACTCGATCCTTGTGCTGAAAAATGTGTCTTTGTGGGATATGGGGTAAATCAAAAAGGATACAGATGTTATAGCCCAAAGACACATCGCCTGTTTACCTCAATGAATTGTGATTTTCTTGAAACACAGTACTACTACTCCCCTCAACACAGTGGTCAGGGGGAGGAACAAGGTGACCCACTGAGTTGGTTAAGTTACACATCAGCTGCCATCATTGGAAATAAGATACAAAATCACAGTACCACATCAGCTGAAGCTCCAAATATCAGTGCCACCCCTGAACATCCTGTTCCCGACATGATATCTGAGGTAAGTAGTTCTCAACCGAATAACTTGGATAATTCTCAACCAGACAACTTGGATGAAAATAATGCTGATGATATCCGAGATCCCACTTTGGATGAAAATAATGCTGATGATATCCGAGATCCCACTTCTGAAATTGTGCAGGAACATGAAGAGGAAGTGCCAAGAAAGTATGTTCTTCCGCCAAGATCAAACAGAGGAGTTCCACCAAAACGATACTCTCCAGAAAAAACCACCAGGGGAGCCAAGTATCCGATGGCTAACATAGCTGAAGGGAATCTTTCTAATAACGCAAAGGCATTTGCTGTAAGCCTCTGTTTAGAAGAAATTCCCTCAAGCATTGAACAAGCCTTAAAATCAGAAAAGTGGAAGAACGCTATAGACGATGAGATGAAGGCATTAAAGAAAAATGAAACATGGGATCAATGTGCTCTGCCACAAGGAAAAAAGGTAGTAGGATGTCGGTGGATCTTCACAGTGAAATATAAACCAGATGGGACGGTTGAACGTTATAAAGCTCGGTTAGTTGCAAAGGGATACACTCAAACCTATGGAATTGATTACTCAGAAACCTTCTCCCCAGTGGCAAAAATGGATACAATAAGGGTCCTGCTTTCAGTAGCATCTAATCAAGGATGGTCTCTTCACCAGTTTGATGTCAAAAATGCTTTCCTACACGGAGAATTAAAAGAAGAAGTATACATGGAAGCTCCACCTGGTTTCTCAAAGCATTTTAAACCTGGAGAAGCATGTCGATTGAAAAAATCTCTGTATGGACTCAAACAGTCTCCCAGAGCTTGGTTTGGAAGGTTCACGCTAGCAATGAAGAGGTATGGTTTCAAACAAAGCAATTCAGATCATACTCTGTTCCTTAAAAACAGGAAAAATCGTGTGACATGTTTAATCATCTATGTTGATGATATGGTTATCACTGGAAATGATGAAGAAGAAATAAAAAGGCTAAAGGAAGGGTTGTTCACAGAATTTGAGATGAAAGATCTGGGAAATCTTAAATATTTCCTTGGAATTGAAGTTCTGAGGTCACCAAAAGGGATATTCATCTGTCAGAAAAAGTACATATTAGATCTCTTAGCAGAAATAGGGATGATCAATTGCAAACCAGCTGACACCCCTATGATGGTCAACCAGAAGCTGTTTATAGAAAAGAAAGCTAAACTGGCTGATAAAAATAGGTATCAACGGTTGGTAGGAAAACTGATATATTTGTCACATACTCGTCCAGACATTACATATGCTGTTGGGGTGGTAAGTCGGTTCATGCACCAACCACAGGTTGCTCACATGAATGCAGTCTTAAGAATTGTCAGGTATCTCAAAGGGACCGCTGGCCATGGAGTCCTATTTAGATCAAACGGACACCTGAATATTCAGATGTATACAGATGCTGACTGGGCTGGAGACAAAGGAACCAGACGATCAACATCAGGCTACTTCTCTTTAGTAGGAGGTAATCTTGTTACATGAAGAAGTAAGAAACAAAAGGTAGTGTCATTATCAAGCGCTGAAGCTGAGTTCAGAGATATAGCCAAAGGGCTAGCAGAAGCATTGTGGATAAGAAAACTTGTATCTGAAATAGGATTCCCTCCTCGAGGAAGCACTCAGATCATGTGTGACAACAAGGCTGCCATCCAGATCTCAGAAAATCCTGTACAGCATGACAGGACGAAGCATGTAGAAGTCGATCGACATTTCATCAAAGAAAAACTAGAAGCAGGAATTATCGAGCTACCGTTTGTTAAATCCTCAGATCAACTGGCTGATATTCTGACGAAGGCAGTAGGAACAGATATATTTCACAAATGTCTAAGCAAGTTGAATTTCGGGAATCCCACCATTCAACTTGAGGGGGAGTGTTGGAAAAGAAAATAAAAGAGAAATTTATGGGATCAGTTTCAAATCATATCCAGTCAACCATTTAGAAGATATCACACATTATTACCAAATCATATCCAGTCAACCATTTATTGTGTTTCCATAATTAGGATCTCTCGTATGTGTATAAATCTGGGATGAATCCCATTGCAATAATCATAAAAGAATTTCACCATTTTCTCTATTGTTCATAATCTTTGTTTTCCATTTGTTAACATGGTTACCTCACCCGGGTATGCGTCTCAATAAGCTGTGCTTAAACCTCAAACTTGCTTACCTGTACGCTTGAAGTTTATAAGTAGGGGTGTTATCAGGTTTTCTTCTTTTCCCCTGTTTATAAGTAGGTTTGTGCTGCTTTTGTGATTGCTATTATCTGAAGTCTCATGTTTTCTTCTTTTCCCCTGTTTACAAAATAATGATACAGCCACCGTATATATCAAAATGAATAAACCAAGTGCTGCCATTCGGGATGCTAGCGCTGCTTTAGAGGTAGGTAGCATTCGGGATGTTAAGTTAGATATCTAGTTCTTTGATATGCCGTTTATGATAGTTCAGTCGTGCCTTTATTCCTCTAAAAAATAAATTGCAGATAAATCCGGATTCTGCTAAAGGCTACAAATCTCGTGGAATTGCACTGTCGTTGCTTGGTCAATGAAGGGAGGCTGCAAAGGATCTTCACGTTGCATCTAAGCTTGATTATGATGAGGAAATATGTTCTGTCCTAAATAAAAAAGGTAAATGTTTTTTATATAATTGTTTGTGGCAAATACGTGAATCAAGAACGATCTTTTGTGACTATTTGGTTCCTGGATTTCTGTGAGTTATTTTATGCATGTGGAATTGATTACATGGTGCATTTAGGTTGAACCCAATGAGTCTTTTCTTGTTATTAATTTGGAATAAGGATTGTCAATGCTAGAACATAGGTGTTAAATATTGTGCCTCTGGTATAAAAAAGTAACGGGGCTAATATCTATAAAATCTTAACATTGCTCGATCTTGTGCATTTTGATATTTACTTCACTAAACTAACTAAAATAGTTGTTGCACAATGAAATTTTTAATCAAGCAAAAGGGAAAACATGTCTACTGTTACCCTGTAACAATAATTTGATTTGGTTTTTGTTAAAATTCTTATACCACCAAAATGTCATTGCAGGATCTGAAATCAAAGGCTCCATTTAGGGCTAAGTTTGGTGTGTTAGATGACTGGGTATTACCTTTTAAGGTAATCCCGATCATCAACCACCCAGAATTTGGCGATAAATCAGCAGAAAAGGTATGCACTGACATAAAGATAAAGAGCCAAAATGAGAGAGAGAAGCCTGACGCAGCTTATGGATATTCAAACCCGTCTTATTGCTCCTATTTGCCCACATTATTCTGAGTATGTATGGAGGAAGCTTTTGAACAAAGAAGGGTTCGTCATCAAAGCTGGATGGCCTGCAGGACTCTATAACCAATTTCAGGTTCACCACAACTCAACTTGCTTTATATATACTACATTTTTATCTGATTATTACTTTCAGGAAGTTTTTTACGAAGCAGTCTTCTGGTGGTTCAAAAAAAGGCAGCAATAATAAAGTAACTACTCAGAGCAAACCGACGATTGGTCTAGTTTATGTAAACGAAGAGTATGACGGGTGGAAAAACGAGTGCTTGAACATCTTACGTGACAAGTTTGACAGTGCAAACCGCAAGTTTGCTCCAGAAGAAGAGATACTACAAGCACTGCAGCAGAGTGCCATGGGTCAGGAAGGAAACTTTAAACAAACACTCAAGCTATGCATGTCTTTCTTAATGTTTAAAAAGGATGAAGTCATGCAATTTAGGGTTCAAGCATTGGATCTAAAACTGCCATTTGGGGAAATTGAGGTTCTTAGAAAGAACTCAGAGCTAATAAAGAGACAAATAGGCCTTGAACATGTGGAAGTTTTGTCGGCTGCTGATCCGGATGCCGCTATCAAGGCGGGTCCTTATGCTTCTTTGTTAAAGCAGTCACCTCCAACACCAGTGCCACCTACCTGTATTTTCCTGACCAAGGAAGGTATATACTATTTTATTTATTTATTTATTATTATTATTTTTTCATTTTTGGTATATATGTTATTGTTACCTTTTTTCACTTAACATAAATAGATACGGCAAAATGGTGGGTATGGTGGGCAGGGTAGCGGTTAGTGATGCAGGTATGTAACCAAAATTGACCCATTTGCTACTAATTAATTCTCTAGTTTTATTTTGGTGGACCGTTTTTTCTTTCATTAATTTTTTGTGTTTCAATGGACGATCTTGTTAGTATTGCTCGCTAGGGGCAATATTGACCAATCGGGTTACCAAGTCATTTTTAAGAGGGTATATGCATTAAAAATAGGCTTCATCGACTTTCAACACTTTCAACATTTTTCATTTGACTCGGGTAAAACCTTTAAAAGGCGTTTTTTATTTAATTTTTTTCTTGTTTTAGTGAGTGGAACTGATATAGATGTTTGTGGCCTAAAAACTACACGAAGAGAATGGAAGTGATATTCTACTGCCGGCTGGTGACTCAGGTAATTGGCCACTATAGTTTTTTTTGCAATTTTACTTGTGGCTTTTTGTCTTTGTAGAACATCAAAATATTCATTCCTTTTTGATAAAATTTGGATTGTTTCATATTTAAATTGACATTCAATGGGCTTGTTTTCTATACAGAAGCTTCTTATGGCACCTTACTATGACATAGAATACTGTTTTGCTAATCTATCTTAAAACTATATTTCTCTGACTCCACTTATCGCTTTAATGTTGGCTAATTTACAACAAACTTATATATTACTCTGTATATAGCCGTCATAGCATCATGACCTGAAAGAACATTTTGCCACTGCATTATTAGCTATAATAGTATATGGCCACCGTATACATGTTGGTCTAGCTGGTTGGGTCATGGGTCAAAATGGGTACCCAGACACTATCTTGCCCAAGTTCTTTTTTCATAAAGATTATGTATGTCAAGAAATTGTAATACTTCTTCCATGAAATTTTCCCCTGGTCTAATATTACATGTTTACCCATGGTTATAAACTCAAAAATTATTCTCATCATTTGCAGGTACAAAAGATACATAATGAAGTATGACATGCGCGCAATCTTCCGTTCCTTTTGCATCGATTTTACTTGTTTTTTCTTAGTACTGTTCACAAGGTTTTGAGTAGAAGTGAAATACTGAAAAATGCTATATGGAGTTGAACATAGATATGTTGTTGATTCATCGATGTTGGTTCACTTTCTTTTCTAACTATTGGAAGCGTGTTGTTATGCACATATGTTAGGGGGTGTTTGTAGATATCTATGTTTTTTGACTCAGTTAATGGGTTATCTTCTATATCAATATATCTTCTTGAATTTTTGAAAATTTAAAATTTAATGCGACTTATCTATGGAAATATTATGTATTTTTACCACGTAACAAACACTAAACGAAATTATCTTTACTACATAACCCCTAAACGACAAAGAAAAAAAATAGTTTCTAGTCGTTTACCATGACCAAAATGGGTTGAAAATTTGACCAAAACCATTCGCGAAGACATGTACTCTCGCAACGTTGTGGTCGTTCTTTGACTTTCCCCACCTCTTCATTTATGCTAATACTTTCCTCTCATTTTTTCCGCCAGGGTTTTGACGATGATATGTCGTCCACACCAAAAGTTGTACACTAAATAATAATAATAATAAGTATAATAATTATATAAGTATAATAATAATTAACCAACTGGCCTAGCTCAGAGGTCTCAGGTTCATGTCTCACCATAGAAATTCAGGGGTGAAAATAAATAGAAGCAGGAGTGGGGTTTATCCCCTAAGGCGAAGGTACGAGGCTTGCATACTACCCAATTGAATGTTACTATAGGCTTGAATCACAAACTACTAACTTGCTGCTCAAAATAATAATAATAATAATAATAATAATAAAAAAAGTTTATTGTTAAAAAAAAATAAAAATAAAAATTGGATTGCTTAAGCGGAGCGGCTGTAGCGATTTCTGATGAGTTGGTCTCTTCTATCACCCAAGTGGTGAATCTCTTTCTTGAAGGGAAATGCCCGATGATGTTGGGTGAGTATATTGCTAGTGCCCCCCTTACACCGCTTGTTAAGCCAGGTGGTGGTATTCGTCCTATAGCCGTTGGCACTATTTGGAGGCGTCTGGTTTCCAAGGTTGGCTACCATAATTGGTCATTCTTTGAATGGTTATTTGGATGGTCTGCAGTTTGGTGTTGGGGTTCCAGGAGGGGGTGAGGCTATTCTTCATGCAGTTAATCGTTTGGTTGAGGATCGTGGGGATGATGTTGGTCTTTTAATGCTATTGGTGGACTTTCAAAATGCCTTCATACTGGTAGACAACAGTTATGTTAGATGGAAGTTCGCCTGCGATGTCCTGCTATCTCTCGTTGGGTAGAGTTTTGCTACTCTAGCCCCGCCAGATTATACTACGGAGAGCACTCCTTGTGGTCATGCCAAGGGGTGCAGCAGGGTGACCCTCTTGGCCCTCTCTTGTTTTCCTTAGTGCTACATCCCCTGATTTGTAAGATCAGAGACTCCTTTAATCTTTGTCTCCAGGCTTGGTATCTCGACGATGGCACTATTGTTGGGGATACTTTGGTTGTAGGTAAAGTTTTGGAATTAATTATGAAGGATGGTCCGCGTTGTGGTTTGCATCTCAACGTTGACAAAACTGAACTTTTCTGGCCTAAGGAAGACCCTAGGAGCAGGTTGGAAGGTATTTTCCCACCTAATATTTCTCGGCCTTTGCATGGGGTTAAGTTATTAGGTGGGCCCGTTTGTGTGGATGTTGATTTTGGTAGTGCGCTTGTCATGAAGAGAGTATCTAAAACCATTGGGCTCTTGGACGCTGTTGCTAAGATTAATGATCCTCAATGTGAGTTGCTTCTCATTCGGGCGTGTGCGGGGGTTTCTAAACTATATTTTGCTATGCGCACATGCCCTCCTCGTGTCTTTGAAGCGGCTCAGCTTTCTTTTGACATGGCTCTTCGCTCTGCCTTGGAACGTATTGTCACGGCTTCTGGACCGGGGTTTGGGGACTGGCAATGGAGACTCGCCACTTTACCCTTTGGAGCATTTGGGGGCCTTGGCGTTTATTCAGCAGAGTAGTTTAGAATTATGCCTTAATTCCTCACGTTTACAGTCTGCTGCCTTGCAGACTAAAGCTTCTTCGACATGTTTGTCTTGTTGCTTAGGTTCCACTTTGATGACGCTCTGTGGTATTTTTACGCCTCTATGGAGATGACTTTTTTAGGGTAATTCCTAGTGAGATGCTGCCCCCACACTCATGAGAAAAATGACAGACATATATTTCACTGGTTGCTAGGATTGGCTGAATCTCTTTTGTCCTTAACTCCCGCCAGATGTCCTTAGCTATCGTCAAAGGAGGAGCAAACATATCGGACGGCTTCGTGTGGTTCGATTTCTGGGTTGGGACAAAAAAAGAACGGTAAGAGACTTATCGGTGTGTTTTTCTGTTGCTACCGGTAGGTGTCCCCTGTTTTCGACATCCCAACCGTGCTCAGCTTGTTCCAAAGTCTTTATAGGGGATGTTTATGGGGACCACGCTGTATCGTGCGCCGGTGTTATTGGTATCAAGCATCGACATAACGCGGTGCGTGATACTTTGGTCGACATATGTTTTCGGTCAGGGATTTCGGCTGGCAAAGAAGTTGACATTGGGCTTAGTGGAGATGGTGTAGAAAGCTTTTAACAAAGTTTGAACTACTTTTGAACTGAAGGAAGCAAAATAAGCTATATTGAGCTTATTACAAGCTTTTTAGCTAAAATAGATTATAACATGTAAACTTGAAAACGAAAACAACTCAATTAGTTTTATTGATTTAGGAAAAATAGTACAAGATAAGAAAACAGAAGGTACAACTAACTTTGAAAGTTTAAAAACTCAATTGGAAAAGGTGAACAGTACACGTAAGCTAAGAAGAGAAAATTACAAAGAAAACTTAACTAATTAACTCTCAAAAAACTCTCTAAACTGAATAACAATCTCCTATTTATAGATGAGGGTGAAGAGAGGATGAGAACTTCAATCGTTCCTAGCCCTTGATCACTTTAAACTTGATTTTTAGCCGTTGATTGTAATGGATGAGGTGTTCAGACCAATAGGAAGCTGCCACGTCATAGAAATGACGTGGAGATTGTAAATACGAGGTGGGTTTGTAGTTGGGAAAGACGGGAGAAGGATTTGGGGAAGTTGGGCTTGTTGGGTGTTTTGGCGGGAAAAACCGTTATAAAGCGGTTAGGAGAAAAGTTTAAACCGCGCTTGTGTATGAAAGATTGGGGTAATTGCACAACAAGTCCCTCTGTTTCTTTTCCACAAATGTAGTATAGAATGAGTTTGAGATTTGACAGTTCTGGCCCTTGAAGTTTTGTAAACAAGAAATGGGCTTTGATTTTGGCTTCAAATCTCTCTCTTGTACTTGTCTCTTCATTTCTTGTCGGTTTTTGCTCGTTTTTGCTCTTTTTGACTTTGATATCCTTTCCTGCACATTGAGACACAAAAGCACACATATTTCCATCTTTTGGCATATTTTTAAAGGTATAAAGCTCATATCATCACATTCCATCACACTTCAACTTGAAGTGGACCTTTTCCTATTACTTTACTTTCTATCCATGACTTTACCCTTTTCTTCTCGACCACGGTCTTGATCTGGCTTTCGAATTGGCTTCAATCTCACTCTTGTACTTGTCTCGGGTCATTTCTGTGTTGGTTTTTTGTCGTTTTGCTTTTTTTTAACTTTGATACCTTATCCTGCCCGATTAAACACAAGAAGCACACATATTTCCATCTTTTGGCATATTTTTTTTGCTTTTATTAGCGAAATCTTGGTATTTTTATGTATAACAATTTAAAACACTTATCAGTTGTGAGCAACCCTGTTTGTTTCTTTCATCTGTTTGGATTCAGAGCAGTTGTGTGTCAAAGCTTGTGGACATCTCGGATATTTTTACAGGTGTGGTGGCAGATTCTGAGAGTTTCCTTATTATATGGTTCTCGACAGTTTTTAGGGCATTTGGTAGTTAACTAATAGCTGCTGTCCTTGCGCTTTGTATTGTTTCGGGTTTCTTTTCTTTGCTTCTGTGATTTTGGTAGAGGTTGTCCTTCTGATCGGTCGTTGATTCTGTGGAATCGCTATTCGTATCCTACTCGAAACTTCAAAAAACACTTTGGCGTTGTGCCTTTGTTCTGGGTGACGTTTATGTTTTTTTCTCTTAACCAAGGCTAGGTTACTGCGAGATTCCATTGCCTTATCGCAGGTCTTAGTGGATACTGTGGCCGTGAATGTTGTGTAGTGGACTTACCAAAGTCGTTATTTGATTCAAGCAACTTCATGATAGACACTGTATTGGTGAAGCACAAGCCATCACCAAAACATTCTCTATCTTACAGATTAGGGTGTTTTTTGAGAGGGCTTGGGGTACTCTTAAAACGTGATGGGTATTTGGTTATGCGGCGTTTGTTTTCAAAACTCACACTAACGCGGATTAAGTGTCGTCATGGGGCTGATTTTATATCGCCCTCCGATATCGGGATGTTGTTGTTCTTTTGTGATCTATGAACCTTGCTAAGCCACTTCTCCCTCTTGTTCTCAGCTCGATCATGTGTATTAGCTTGTTCTCGATCGCACATGATTGACTACTTTGTCCTTTATTGATAGTATGTTTTCAAAGGGGTTACGTACGTTCAACATCCATCAATCCCTAATTGTCGTTTGGGTTTTTCTCTCCGGAGTATTGAAAGGAGCGCTGATAAGGTAATTTCCAAGCCGGATGATATTTCTGTTGGGGGTTAGATTTGTTATCTACCTCTTGTCTCCTCAAAACCTTTAGCCCGAGGAGTATACTTGGGAGTGCAAGTCTGCCTAATAAACGGTGACGCCATGAAGAGAGTATCACCATGCCATTTACATCTTGGATAGGCGTGTGCCTGGCGTAGCTTGCAGCTTGTGAGGGAACCTAGCCGAATCTGCTCCCCCCCTATGTAGATATAGGATAGAGGAAGAACCTTGATTTGACTGAAGCGTGAAACGATCAAGCATTGTTGTAAGAGGAAATATAAGATGGCCATTATACTGCTGCTGGTGAGGGTTCTTCATTCATCCTCTGGGTGTGGCCCCCTAAAACGATGGCACACTCCAGGAATTAAAGACGAAACACCCTTGTCAACATGTCTTCTCTATCTCCTTAGGCCAGATACTTCACATATTTGACCACCATCCCCCATTGCATTCTCAGAAATGTAGTTCAGGACAAAAGATCAAGATTTTTCCCCGAGGTAACGACGAGTGGATGCATGGATTAGCGCCCAACACCTAATGGATTGCTTAAACGGGAGTGACTGGCCTGCAGCGATTTCGATGAGTTTGGTCTCTTCTATCACCCAAGTGTTAAATCTCATTCTTTGAAGGAAATGCCCTATATTTGGGAAGTATATTGCTAGTGCCATTAGAGCCCCCTTTACACTTCATTATAAGGCCAGTGTGATGGTATTGCGTCCTATAGCCGTTGGCACTAACTGGAGGTCTGTACTGTCTCCAAGGTTAGTGCTACCATGATTGGTCATATCTTCATGGATGGTCCTCTCAGTTGTATGTAGAGGTTTCCAGGAGGGGGTTGAGGCTATTCTTCATGCAGTTACTCGTTTGGTTTAGGATCGTGTGGATGATGTGGTCTTTCATGCTAATTTTTTGGTGGACTTTCAAAATGCCTTCAATCTGGTAGACCGGACGGTTATGTTAGAGGAAGTCCGTCTACGATGTCCTGCTATCTCTCGTTGGGTAGAGTTCTGCTACTCTAGCCCTGCCAGATTGTACTACGGAGAGCACTCCTTGTGGTCATGCCAAGGGGTGCAGCAGGGTGATCCTCTTGGCCCTCTTTTGTTTTCCTTAGTGCTACATCCCCTGATTTGTAAGATCAGAGACTCCTTTAATCTTTGTCTTCAGGCTTGGTATCTTGACGATGGCACTATTGTTGGGGATACTTTGGTTGTAGGTAAAGTTTTGGAATTAATTACAGAGGATGGTCCGCGTTGTGGCTAGCATCTCAACGTTGACAAAACTGAGCTTTTCTGGCCCAAGGAAGACCCCAGGAGCAGATTGGAAGGTATTTTCCCACATAATATTTCTCGGCCCTTGCATGGGGTTAAGTTATTGGGTGGGCCTGTTAGTGTGGATGTTGATTTTGGTAGTGCGCTTGTCATGAAGAGAGTATCTAAAACCATTGGGCTCTTGGACGCTGTTGCTAAGATTAATGATCCTCAATGTGAGTTGCTTCTCATTCGGGCGTGTGCGGGGGTTTCTAAACTATATTTTGCTATGCGCACATGCCCTCCTCGTGTCTTTGAAGCGGCTCAGCTTTCTTTTGACATGGCTCTTCGCTCTGCCTTGGAACGTATTGTCACGGCTTCTGGACCGGGGTTTGGGGACTGGCAATGGAGACTCGCCACTTTACCCTTTGCATTTGGGGGCCTTGGCGTTTATTCAGCAGGTGATGTTTTGAATTATGCCTTTATTGCCTCACGTTTGCAGTCTGCTGCCTTGCAGACTAAGCTTCTTCGACATGTTGGTCTTGTTGCTTATGGTTCCACTTTTGATGACGCTCTGTGTATTTTTAACGCCTCTATGGAGATTGACTTTTTAGGTAATCCTAGTGAGATCGCTGCCCCCAAACTCATGAAGAAAATGGCAGACATATATTTCACTCGGGTTGCTAAGGATGCTGAATCTTCTTTTTCCTTATCTCCCCGCCAGATGGCCTTATGGCTATCTCAAAGGGAGGAGCATACTTCGGACTGGCTTCGTGTGGTTCCGATTTCTGGGTTGGGACAAACAATGAACGGTAAGACTTATCGGTGTGTTCTGTGCTACCGGTTAGGTGTCCCCCTGTTTTCTGTCTCCAAGCCGTGCTCAGCTTGTTCCAAAGTCTTTATAAGGGATGTTTATGGGGACCACGCTGTATCGTGCGCCGGTGTTATTGGTATCAAGCATCGACATAACGCGGTGCGTGATACTTTGGTCGACATATGTTTCCGGTCAGGGATTTCGGCTGGCAAAGAAGTTGACATTGGGCTTAGTGGAGATGGTGACAAAGCCTTACGTCCTGCGGATATTTTACTTTATTCGTGGGATGGAGGGCTTGATGTGTGTGTGGATTTGACAGGGTCCTCTCCTTTGACACGGACCGGGATGACTGATTTTGCGCCAGGTCGAGTGGTGATTGACGCTGCACAGCGTAAGCGTGGTAAGTATTTGGATAAGTGTGCAGCTATTGGATATGGTTTTCTTCCCTTTTCTTTCTCCTCCTTGGGGGAATTAGAGGCAAACGCTGTAACATTGCTCAAGCGGATCCGAAAGTTTTCCATGGTTCAAGACATTGGGGCACGTGCAGCTATTCATATTTTTAATAGGATTAGTTTTGCTATTGCTAAAGGAGTGGGGGCTCAGATAGTATCTCGGCTCCCTTCCAATTTGTTGTAATCTTTACTATTCTAATGAAGTGTTGTTTAAATTAAAAAAAAAATTAAAAAAAAAAATAAATAATAATAATAATAATAATAATAATTTTAATAAGATTAGCTTTGCTATAGCCAAAGGAGTGGTGACTCAGCTTGTATCTCGACTTCGCACTCACTTTTTGTAAATATCCTATTTCTTATAATAAAGTGATGTTATAATAATAATAATAAGTATTACCTCCGTCCCACATTAAGTGTCTAGTTTGACTTTTTTAAATCTTTTTTCTTCAACTTTGACATTAATTATTTTTTTTTATGTTATATGATACTTGATGCAAAATATATGAATGGATAGAGTTTTGAAAATGTTTTTCATTGGTATAATTTTTATTAAGTATTATATAATACAAACAAAAATATTTACGGTCAAAGTTGATGAAAAAAAACTTCAAAAAGTTAAAATGAACACTTAATATGGGACGGAGGGAGTAATAAATAATAATAATAATAATAATAATAATTGAAACATTAGTTATTTTTAGTAAACTGCAAAAATCATCCATGTGGTTTAAACATATGAAGGGTAATTATGTCATTTAAAACACATAAAGATGATTTTTGCCGAACGTTTCATCACTCGGGGATGATTAGTGCCAATAGTATCAGTTAGAGATGATTAGTGCCAAAAAATACAAATCACAAGGATGATTTTTGCAATTTACTCTTATTATTATTATTATTATTATTTTAGTTAAATTTTATTTATTATTAAATTTAATTATTATTATTTTAATTAAATTATTATTATTATTATTATTCGCTTATTCACAAACAAAAACTCTTTCTTTATTTTTCACAGATTCACAAACACAAATTCATTTTAACTTCTTATCTTCCAAAACTAAACCATCATCATATTTCAAAGAAAACCACAAATCTAAAAAACACTTGCAAACACCAACATCATTATCATCACCAGATCTATACATTCTATAAATATCAAAAGTGGGCACGATATTCAGATTTATAAATATATACAAAACCCCAAAATCAAAATCAACAATTTTTTGATCTTGAAATCACAATCATGAGACCCTTCACCACCTACACTAAACTTCACCATTGCTAAACATGAACACGAAACAACCACAACCACCAGATCCGGCGGTATCAGAGGTGTCCGGCGGGGGTGTGAGGGGTGTCTGGCATCAGAGATGTCCGACGACATTGGTGTGAGGGTGTGTCCAGCGGTGGTGTGGGGGTATGTTTGGTAAGCGAACTTGAGCTCTCAACCGGATCAAAAACTCCAGCTGATGATGGCGAACCGGTGACCGGCATAGGTAAAGATGATTCGACGGCAATGTGGTTCTTGGCCATGACGGTGGTGTTGTCGCTGGTGCTTGCGACTGCCACTGGTGATGTCGTCGGTGTGTGTTTATTTAGTGGTTAAGGTTTTTGATTTTGTATGTGAGTGTTCTCTGTTTCTTCTAAGAATTTTAAATCTAGGATTTGTTATTTTTTGAAGTTTTTGATTAATTGGGGGTATTATTTGTGTTGTTCTTGATTTTGTTTCTTTGTATGCAGGTTGTGTGTGTTAATGATGTTGTAGATGTTGTAAATGAATACGATGAATTTGGGTTCTTGATTTTGTTTCTTTATTTTCAGTTGTGTGATATGTTGTTAAATGAATATGATAAATCTGGGTTGTAGATAATGAGGATCTAGAAAAAAAAAAGTTAATATGTTTAAGAGAAAAATGAAGAAGTTTTTTTTTAATAGAAAATAAGAAAATTCAGATAATAAATAAAGGGGTAGAAGAAAATTGTTATTTTAGTCATTTAACTTTTTTCAGGGACTAAATATGTAAATCAAACTTTAAAATAAAATACTTTAAAATAAAGACGTTCGTTGCAATTTCGGAAGGAATTGAGATCAAATGTGCAATTTAACGAAACCACAGGGACCAAAAATGCAATTTACTTAAAAAATGGAATGGTTTTAGACTATTCTAATTTGTAACTATTGGTACCGGGGACCTCATAACCTGTAGTGTCTTGGCAATTTCTGATCGGACACGAAACCCGATTTGAAACCGACACGAAAATTAACAGGTTCGGGTTGAGTATACAAGATTTTGGGTCGGGTTTGGGTCGACCCATCTGACCCGTTTATTAAACAGGTTAGGTTCAGGTTGGGAATAAATTAATCGGGTCGACCCGTTAACCCGTTTAAGATTTTTTCTAAAATTAAAAATTATTTATATTTTATTATATTTGTTAAATGGGTTAAACGGGTCAACCTGCAAACCCGTTTAACCTGTGTAACCCGTGTAATCTGCAAACTTTTATATCTAAAATGGGTTAAATGGGTCAACTCAAATCCCGTTTAACCTATTCAAGCCATGTAACATATTTAACCCGCCGACCCAAGTATATATTCTGGTAAAATGGGCCAGGTTATGGTTATGTGTAAATATGTTAGAGTTGACATAGCTGACTCAATCATTTAAATGGGTCATGTTCGAGTTAGAGTTTTCTGACCCACCAACCTGTTAACCCAAACCCGCCAACCCAAACCCAACCTGAATTGCCACCCCTAGTCTACATGTCACCAGATTTTTTCCACATAGTACAAAAATTATCTATATTATTGATTCTTACTACACCACCAATGTAGCCATTTCCTTTGTATACCATAAACAAAGACAACAAAAACTGAAACTAGTTACGTTGGTCATTTATATTTGGGTAAATGTTATTTATTACCAACCTATTTTTTTATTTGTATCGTAATGACCAACTTACTTTTTTCGTACTCATTACACCTACGTACATTTAAATTTTGTTCGATATCATCAATATTACCATAAAATTACTATATTACCCTTGTCTTCTCTACATCCACTCAGATCAATATGAGTGGACTTTTTTTATGCCAGATCTAACCCCCTTTCGCTTTGCTTTTCTTCATGTACCATTGCATGTATGTCAAATTTATCTTCATTTCATTTAACTCCTTCGTAAAATCGAACTTATTTCTTTTGCTTTTTATCATCCTTGTTTGTTTCTCTTCCATTATTTTCCCAATCAGATTGTTCCGAGAGGCTTGTATTGACTCTCTGATGAGAAATAACAAGCAACACGGTCCTTTATTGCGACCATATTCAAGAAACTAGATTCTCAGTATGGGCGTTCTAAGATGGCACGTTGTAGAGCTTGATCACCAATAAGGGGGGAGCCGAAAGTTATGCAAATTAGCCTTTTAGTCTTTTTACCAATTGATTCTTCCTCATCAACAGCTTTATGTAGCCGTAGCGTGGAAAGAATGGCTAGGTATCCTCCCAGACCACATCCAATGATGACCAAAGGTGTATTTGTATGCTGAAAAACAAATATTAAATAAATAATGTGGTTAGCTTATCAACTGATGGTTACTTATTAGATCTAGAGGTTTTTTTCTTTTTTAGTTTAGATCTAGAGAGTTAATGTTTAGTCTGATGTAAATATGTTAAAGAAGACAACGGTAATATAGTCATTTTATGGTCATATTCGTGATACATTGGTGATATCGAACAAAATTTGAATGTACGTGGGTGTAATGAGTACGAAAAAAAGTAAGTTGGTCATTACGGTACAAATGAGAAAGCAAGTTGGTAATAAATGACTTTTACCTTTTATATTTTCATTTTTATGTTAGTGTCACATCAACATTTAGCAAACTACCATCATCATTCAGCTTCAATGATAATCATAATTAAAAATATTTACTTTATAAAAACTGTAACGCCCCGACCCAAAAGGGTAGAAGTATTACAAATATGGTGTGACATCAAAGGCATACTGATAAGTGCAGAATACACATATCTATTTATGCTTAAAATAACCCAAATAAACTCAAAACGGATCAAAAATGGCAAAAATGTGCTTGTATCTGAGTTTTATGTGTGCAGGTATGGATATGTCAAATATCACAAGAAATCAGTCAAAAACGAACACGAGAACGGATGAGTGATCAAGAAGCTAAAGAAATCAAAGCCGAAGCCAGAGAGATCATGCCTCAGCCTTCTACAGTCAACTGCAGCTAAACCACAGTCAACCAAAACCAAGCTCCATTGTTTTATAAAGTTCAAGGGCTGAATATGCAATTTACCCAAAGTTACTTTTATCTTAAAATTGTGCTTGCCAAACACAAGGGCCGGAAATGTAATTATCTCATAGTTACAAAGGGCGCG
The DNA here is from genome assembly GCA_026074375.1 of Tanacetum coccineum. Lineage (NCBI taxonomy): Eukaryota > Viridiplantae > Streptophyta > Magnoliopsida > Asterales > Asteraceae > Tanacetum > Tanacetum coccineum. The sequence goes on from BQNB010009914.1 coordinate 69,319, forward strand.
GGTCTTACCCGGGTCAAATAAACCCGGGTCTTACCCGGGTCAAATCTACCCGTGATCCATCTCTCGTCCAATCACATGCGAGCCCCCAACCCGATAACCCAAACCTAACCCGAACCCCCAACCCAACCAACCCGGTGATACTTATAACCTTTTACAGTTACTGTGCACTCCATTTACCCCCAAATAAGATCAAAGCACACTCACTCACACACGAACACTCAAGAACACCCATAAACCCTAGTTGCTTAACTCACTCACACACACATGAACACCAAGAACACCAAGAACCCTAGTTTACAAACCACTCACCCACACACTAATTAACCATAGGGTTAATGACCCCCTCACAATCCTTAACCCATCCATCGCTTTCAATTAACCCCAATCCCATTCCACCCTGGCATAACCTAACAATCTCATTGGTGGATATGACGTGGGAGTGATTGCATATTCAATCACACTCACATATCTAACACAAATATGCCACGTAAATGATCCGGGTGCTCACATCTATAATCCTACGGCTTACGATTGAGCTTCAAGGAGAGAGAAGAGATGGAGGGCCAAGATTAAAAGAGATAGAAGGACCTAGAAGATGGGAGGAGATCAAGCTTCGGGTATAAATACCCCCTTCATTCCAGCAAATAGAGTAATAATTTTTTAGTGGTTAATTTTTAGTTTAAAGTTGTTAGTAGTTTTTATGTAATTTCAATTTCGTGTTGTTTCATTTCGTATTGTAATAAACTTTATTTCAGTTTTTAATAAAAGTATTATTTTATATTAATTCGTGTTTTCATTCTGTCGAAAAATTTGTGTTTGTTATTGTTATTGTTGATTCGATCAAGGCTTGATACCATCTTGGAAAAAGGATGGCTGCTATGGTATCAAGAGGGTGTAGTAGGCTGAGGGTCAGCTTATAGGTTAGATTAGGTTTGTGATTTTGATATAAGGGCTTATGTGGATTAAGCCATAAGCCCACAATAAGCTGCTTATTACTTTCTTGTTCATGCTAGAAAGCCAAGGTACACCTTATTTGATTTACATTTGTTCTATTTCTGTTTCCTTAATAAGCTGTGGGATTTGCTTATAGTTGATTAAGTAGATTTTGTTAAGTAGTGAATTTCTGTCAAGTACTTTGAATTTGCTTTGTTCATTTAGGTAGAATACTAAGCTGCTAAGAGCTTATAAGCTAATAAGCTCATACAGCTTATTTTAAAAAAGTTAGAGTTAAGAGTTTTATAAAAGTTGTCTTAAAAAAGTCAGTGAATAAGCTTTTTAAATCAAAAAAAGATGCTGTTTGTTAGAAGTTAGGGAGTGCAGGGGCCTGTTTTGTCCATTTTTATAGTTTTTGTTAGTTTAAAGTTTACTCAGTTAGTCCTTGCTAGTATCACCGTTAGTCCTTAGTTAATTACATAGATAGTCCTTAGTTAGTTTGATTGTTAAGTCTCGTTAGTCCCAAGTCCAGGGACTATATCTGCCATTAGTTCAAACTTTGTGTTTTTAATAAAACTTTAAAATTACCCCGCCTACCCTCAGCTTTGTTTCATGTCACTTTCAACCCATATGTTTGTTTGGATTTAGTTTAAGTTTTATAAATAGTTTAATTAAATAATAAAATTAGGTTTTTTAGTTTAATTAGTTAAATTAGTTTTTAATAAATAGTTTAAAATTAGGGCTTTTAATAAAATTAATTTTCTGCATTTTTTCTCTTTATAAAAAGTATTTTTATAGAATTTTTAGTTTAAGTTTTATATTTTTAAAAATTAATTTTCAAATTTAGTTTTAAAACATTTAATTTTCAAACCTTTAGTTTTTTTTAATTTTAACCTTTTAAATAGAAAAATTAGTGATAAAAAAATGTTTTTCTCATCTTTTTAAGTAATTTAGGATTAAGTTAGCTTAAAAAGTATTTTTCTTAATTTTTATCAATTAAATTTCTATTTTTAGGATTTAATTTAGATTAATTAGTGTTTAATTCATATAAAATCCAAAAAGCCTTTAAAAAATATTTTTAATTTTCCTAAAATTTTCTTTAGCATTAATTTAGTTCCTTTAGCATTTAATATAGGTTTAGGAATTAGTGTTACATTTTTAATTGCATTTGTTTTCTTAATGTCGCTTATTTTATTTACTTTCTATAATTAGTTTAATTGTTTATATAGTTGTTTAATTGTGCATTTAATTTTTGTTGTATAAATAAATCAAAGATATCTCTTTTCTCTTTCAAAATCAGGAATCCAAATGAAAAACGGGGATTGTTTTCCATCTGCAACGAGTCCATTGGGGAAACGACCGGGAGTTCATACTGCCGTTTATTATACGTATTTATATTACTATTATAATATTTTTGAGAGTGAATTTTTATCAAGGGTAACTGGTAAACTTTCTTAACATTACTTCGGGATTATATTATTTTATATTTTATTTTGAGTGTGTATAAAATGCTCAATCATAAAACATTAATTTCGGGGATGATCCTACCTTTTTTGTATTTGTGCGGACAAATTAATCTCGTAGGTGTGTATCTGCCACTAAGCTCTTAAAATCCTCAGGCTTGTCATGAAGGACCCACCGGGGGCCATCATATTGCCAATCTCACTGCTCGAAAAGTATTTTGATGCGATTTCTTTTGTGCCCACTATATATCGAGAGTGCCTCATTCGATGCATCAAATATGTGATAGTGCCTATCGACATGGCAAAAATTTCTCAACGAGATGAAATGCCTCCAAACGCTATCCAAGCTTTGTGAAATATTTGACATATGGGGTTTGATTTTATGGGACCTTTTCCGTTCATAAAGGGAATAAGGTATATCCTTGTAGCTGTTCACGAAAAACTTTTATCTTTACGAAATGGTTGATAGCGAAGGGTACCACACTAAACGATGCTCGTTTAGTTGTGAAATTTTTTACAAGCTCTTTTTGCTCCGATTTAGAACACCGAGAGCTATAATAAGCGATCATGGACCCAATTTTGTAATGATACAAATTGACCAAGTGATGTCTAAATATGGAGTCACACATCGTTAGCTAAGCTTACCATCCTCAAACGCGTGGTCAATGGAGGGTGCAAATCGTGGTTTTAAGCTTATTCTTGAAAGGACGGTAGGAGGAAATCGTGCTCTGGTTGACACGATCGACGATTGCTTTGTGGGCTTTCACCGAAACGCTTTTCATAACACCGATCGGATGCACACCTATAGCTGTCTATGGAAAGTTTGTCATTTTACGTCGAGTTAGAATCAAAAAGCGTATGGGCTTTAAGAATGTAAACGACATCAAAACCGCGGGTGATCATCGGAAGCTGCAGCTAAATGAACTTAACGAGCTTCGAGATCAAGCTTATGAGAATTCATTAATCTACAAGGAGAAGACGAAGAAGCTTCACGACTCAAAGATCAAGAATCGAATCTTCAATGTTGGTGATCAAGTTTTACTCTTCAACTCCCGGTTAAAGATATTCTCCGGAAAGCTTAAAACTCGTTGGTCAGGACCTTTTACAATTGCTCAAGTTTTCCCATACGGAACAGTGGAATTATCTCAACCCGATGGCCCGAATTTCAAAGTTAATGGTCACCGTGTGAAACATTACTTCGGAGGGGACATACCACCCAAGGTAGTCCCGGATCTCCATACTCTCCCTAAGGACAACTAAATTCAGGGATCGAGTCGGTGAACAAAAACAAGCCGCTTCGTGGGAGTTCACCCCATGCTTATCCTTTCTATTTCCTTTCTATTTTCTATCTAATGTGTTGTGATGAGTGAAGAGGCTATCCTTTTCCGATTTCTCGTTGTTTGTTGTTTGTTGCTTGTTGTGATTTTTGTAGGATTAACTCAACAATTTCTGAAGACTCTCGTGTCCGGTTGATTTGTCCCGTTTCACTCGAGCTTCTCATCCTTTGTGTGAAATTAGTTTGGGGAAATCCGATATCCTTTCATCTTATCGATTAACGTCTATCTTTGCATACCTCATAAACGGCTTAGATTTACATAGAAACCCGCCTTTAAACATTGAGGACAATGTTTCGTTTTAGTTTGGGGAAGGGAATCTATCGATTTGATGTTACCTGCTTATTGTTTTGTTCTCACGTACCCGTTTTCCCACAAAAATAGCAAAAATTTTAAATTTTTAAGTTCTTAATTGTCATACAATGCTAAAAAAAATAAAATAAAATAAAATAAAATAAAATAAAAATAATAATAATAATGTGTTAAGACACGAATGTAGGTTTTCCGTTGGTAAGAATAAGAAGTAATTTTTGACCCGACCATACGTGTAGAGTTCTAGCTTTCTCCCTTAACAATTAATGATGATAGTTTGTGCTAGTCTCATGCAGACTTTAAACATGCTCTAGACTTTGATCATTAGTAATGAAAGACTTGTGCTAATCTCAAGTAGATTTTAAATATGCCGAGTTGGATTTTATATAGGCTAAGCATTCGTGAATCTCTTTATTAGAGATTTTAAATTGCGAAGAACGAGAAATGATAGTGTTATTTATAAGTCATGACATTAAACGTAGAGTAGTTGGTTCTCTTTCAAGCTCATATTGTAGGAACCCGTTTAATCACTTCACTTCATAACACTTAAGGGAGTAGGTTGCCTATGTGTAGGATCCCGTAATCACTTCATAACATATAACATACACGAATCGAACTAGAAAAGAGAAAGAGAGTGAGTTGAACTTTTAGAGAGAGAAAGAAGAGAGAGAATTGAGAGAGAAAAGAGAAAATGGAATTATTAGAAAAATGAACAACTAACTTTTTCTAAAGAAGAAAAAGCTTATATACCCCGTCACGTTAAAGGTACGCGCGGGATATTTAACTAGGACCCGGGCTCGGGTTTTGCTTGGGATTAAACCCGAAACATATACAATATTAGATTCACTATCGAGCCCGATTCCCGATAATATCCTATTACAACGTTAACTAATTAGAGACCGAAGCTCCATCGTAGAGTGACCGAGCTTCCTTGTTCGACTCAATAAATTGAGGCTAACAATCTCCCCCGAAGTGAGGTCTTGAACACGGGAACGAGCTTCCTTTATTGACTCAATAAAATTGAGGCTAACAATCTCCCCCGAAGTGAGTTCATTGATGACACTCCTTCATGAGATCAGTGAGATTGCTTTTGTCGTTTAAGCTCGAGTGTTCTTGGTCTTTGTCTTCGTTGTAATCTTGTTCCTTCATGCTTTGCGATCTTGACTTTGAGCCTTTGTCATTGTCTTTATCGTCTTTGCCATCTTGCGATCTTTTGTTTTTGACCAACATGCTCATACTTTTGCATTATCTTGAAAGCTTCAAATCAGAGTTAGCGGAAGTCTTTGTCTTTTCCTTGAGGCTAAACCAACTAACTAGACGTCTACATTGTATCTTGTGTACACACACACTTTTCTGGATAATCTAAACCTATGTTTATGATCTCTTTATATAGGGAGAGATCAAGACTTACAAAGGAAGTTAACATAAAGATATAAACAAGTAAATCTTTTAAACATTAAGAAATATCTTCTGTTATCTTTATCTTCTTAAGGAGATCTTTCAGAATCTTCATCTTTTGATATCTTTGACCAAATCTTCCATAATTCTCCACCAGCTTGTAGAATTCCAATCTGCTAGATTTAGTCCTTATGTTTCATTCTTTAATTTATTTTGTCTCGTCAAATCTAGAATCCCAACAATCTTCCCCTATTTGATGATGACAAAACAAACAAAGTCGTGTACGAACTTCATCATAAAGCCAAAGCTTCCCCTGAAGTTGAGATGTAATCATCTCCCTGAATGAAACAAAACTTCCTTTTAAGTAGATTTCCCTTTGTACCATGCCACACCAAGGATCTATAAGTTGCCAAATGTACATGTTAACACCTTCTTCCCCTTTTTGTCATAATCCAGTAGGGGACATATGAATATAAGCAACTTTGATCTTGACCACTACAAACTAATATCACACTTATAATCCAAGCCTTCTAACTTCTCAAATTACTTACCATAAAGCATAATAAGAAAAATGAACTTGAGTAGTAGAAACTTACACTAGCAGTAGTAATAATGACTAGCAGTAGTAAAAACCTGTTAGCCTTAATTTATTGAGTCGAACAAGGAAGCTCGGTCACTCTACGATGGAGCTTCGGTCTTTAATTAGTTAATGTTGTAATAGTATAATATCAGGAATCGAACTCGATAGTTAATCTAATATTGTATATGTTTCGGGTTTAATCCCAAGCAAAACCCGAGCCCGGGTCCTAGTTAAATATCCCGCGCGTACCTTTAACGTGACGGGGTATATAAGCTTTTTCTTCTTTAGAAAAAGCAAGTTGTTTCATTTATAATCTATCTTTCTCTTTTCTTTTCTCTCTTATTTTCTCTCTCCTCTTTCTCACCTCTAAAACAACCCAATCTACTCTGTTCTCATTTCTATCTAGATTTCGTGTTGATTGTTTAAGTGAAGTGTTAACAGGATCCTACAATTGGCATCAGAGCAAAGGGTGGATTCGTGATTGATTCGTGTGGCTAAACAAGCTAAAATTCGTGGCTTATTTTGTGGAAAAATACCCACGGCTCAAATTTTTTTTTGGGTCTAATGGTTTTGTTAATCCTTGATTCATCACTTGTTCTACACATCAAAATGGGGGGGGGGGGGGGGGGGTGGGGGGGTGGGGGGGGGGGGGTAAGAGTGGCTTCAAATTTCGTGTGTTAAACAAGCTCCTAGCTCGAATTATTAATCAAAAAAAGTAAGGTGTTCTTCGTGATAGTTGCTTAATTTTTTTTTTTGGACGATCCAAAAATAATAATTCCATGTTATTGTGTGTTAAATCTTCTTAAAGACGCTTAGTATTGCATATTCATAGCTTATTTCGTGGCTTAAATGCGTATTTGAGTGATTTCGAAAAAAAAACGAGCTTGGTGTTCATAATGGCGGTTTGGTAAGGAAAGGGACAAGATCCACGATTTAATAATGAAATAGACAAATACCGGCGGTTTGTTTGACCAAAACAGCGAGTTGCTAAAAAACAGCGAGTTGCTAAAAACAACGGTTTGCTAAAAACAGCGGTTTGCTAAAAACAGCGATTTGCTAAAAACAACGAGTTGCTAAAAAACGAGCGAGTTGCTATAAAACTGCGAGTGCTAAAAACGGCGATTGTTGCAAAAACGGCGATGTTGCTAACTGGCGAGTAGTTGCTAACGGCGAGTTGCTAACGGCGAGTTGCTAAACGGCGAGTTATCAAACAGCGAGTTACTAATTGGCAGCGGTTTACTAAGAATTTTTTGTGTGAAGAAAAGGGTTTCAGTAAAACAGCCATAACTTTTGATCCGTAAGTCCGTTTCAGGCCCGTGACCTCTCAAATCGAAGAGAAAAACGAGACGGTGAGTCCACGCTGTAACCACCCTTTAGCTGGTTAAGGATTTCTTAAGGCCCAAAACACTCGTTTACTATGATTTATTGACATTTTTTAGTTTTTTGGAATTTGTGTTAGACTTGTTTTTGTTCTAGCTCACGGCCCATCTGTATTTTTAGGCCCGTTTCAGTTTGGTGAGCCTATTTAAACAAACAGCTTTAACCCTAGCCAGAAAATTATCTGTTTTTAGACAATTAAATCATTGGCCGCTGATTCCGAAGCAAATCATTCACGGTTTTCTATTGATTTTGTAAAATCCTGTTAATTCATTTATCAGTTTTAATCATAGACGTGTAAAATCCCGTGAACGTGAATTGCTTACACAACCACAACTTCAATCACATCATATCCACTTAAGATCCAACAACTTTCACTTCAACTCACGATAAAATGGGAACAAAGGTTACTTCATCTTCGGGTTCAGTTTTAGAGGAACCAGAGATACAGAAACTGCAGATGCAAGCAAAGATTTTCAAAGAAAACTCCTTGAACAAATTAAATGCACTTAAATCAACCACTCAACTTCTCGAAAGACAGAGTATATTGTATCAACAAGCTTTTGCACAACTCTTTGGTGATAGTGTCAGAACCTTCAAGTTTCAGTTATCTCAACACATGAATAACTTAGAAACACTTCTCAATGCAGAAACACTTCACGAGATGGATTCCAAATCCACCGCTATAAGTGTGGATCAAGTACAGTTTGTAAGGTTCATTAACTCTGACAGTGTTTAAAGCCTCTCGAAATTGAATGTCAAGAACTTTTTCATCAGATCGGAAGTAAAAGAATCTCAAGATTACACTACAATGACAGCTGAAACATACATAGGAAACAATTATCCAGAAGATGACCTTCCAAAAAAAAGTAAAGAGCAATTATAAAATAAAGAGCAAGTCATGAGCAAGAGCTTAAGATGACGTTGAAAAAGTTGAGTGAAAGACAGTTGAGATTCAACGAGTGCAATGTTTCAAGAGGTTCCAAATCATCGGTTACAAGTTCGAGATATGAAACAAGCAGTGGGATCGTGTATCAGATGAAGAATATTGAAAAGAAGGCATAGGAGAGCACATTACGGTTTCTATTGGGCAAAGATTCAGGGAAGTCATACCTTACAGAATCAAGTTCTCCTATTGTACGCCATTGGAACAGGTAACAAAAACATTAATGACAAGTAATGTGTTGCCAAATATAGACGACAGTCTGAGCAACCAAATCCTTAAATGACACATATGTTTTTGGAGAAGAATGATAGCAATGTCCACTCCTGATTCTCAAATATATGTAAAAAAGATAATAATCAGGTTGTGACAAAATGCCTGGTAGAATGTGTTGATGAGCGTCTGCGCTGCTAAATTAATGCAAATATAAAACTCTTGATACTGAGGAAAACAAAACGATTTTAAAGAAATTAAAGAAAGCAAACGCATCAATGACTCAAGAACTGAAGGAGTGCAGAAACTACCCTTTAAGAGTCCCTAGTAGGGCTCTAGGGAGGCTACTACAGTCGGGATAGTGATGTCTGATTGCACTTCAGACCAGAACAAGACAGAGCTTGAGAAGAACATCGACCCCTTAATGAACCTAAAGAGTGATTATAAAATACTTCAAACTAAGTTAAATGAAACTCTAGGACATTAGTAGTAAAGAAGACATTGACATACAAGAGTGTTTTAAAAACTAAAACCCATGAAATTTCAGTTGTCAATCAGAAACACGATGAGCTAGCCAAAAAGAGTCTGTTAACTAGGTCACAATTTGAAGGTCAACTCAAAGAGAAAAGTAAGGTTATTTCGGATTTAAAGGTTAAGGAAGGAAAAGACATTGACACGATGATTGAAATGGACAAACAAATAAAGTTTTTAAATGAAATTCTTTATAAACGCAATCAGTCAATTCAGACCATTCACATGTTAGCACCCAAATGCGCAACGTATAATGGTAGATCAACCTTTGCTAATCCAAAGTACCTCAAGATAGCTCAATCTGAAAAGCCTCGTTTGTATGAGATCCCATATGATACTTCTGATCCTGCAAACAGATTTTGCCCCAATGGGGAAGAGACAGTGACTCTTGAAAAAGAGAGTAGATCAAAATTGGATAAAGACAAAGTGAAACCATATGATTACACATATCAAAACAGTCTTTATGAAACTTTCAAACCACCATCCAAAACCTATCTTGATCAGTTGGAACGCGCTAAAGAAGTTAGGAAGACAATGTGGAGAAAAACGTTTGTTAGGACAAAGCCAAACATTGCTAAAAACGTGGCCTTTCTACCCATGTCTAAATCCATTAGTAAAAGTAGACTACTCTATAACGAAATGACAAACAACTTCAATCATTTTAGAACAATTTGTCAACAAACTTGGTCTAATCATACTAGTAGTGCATTTCCTAACCCAACTGCTAAGACTATGGAAGTTTTGATCAAAACCTTATTAATGCCTCTTTCAAACAAAACTATACTGGACAGTCATTGTTTTGTTCATGAACTAAAAAGAGAAATGAATGACGATTTGGAGTACGTTAATTCCCTTGAAAAGGAGCTTGACGAACTTAATAAAAAGGCAATTTTCAAACATATATGATCTACTTCTCGAAGAGTGTGTGTCTAAAGATGTTACATGTTCATATTTCATTCTTTGCTGAATAGAATGCCGAAAGCTGAATACAATTCTTGTATCTTCATAAAGTAAAGAATGTGAATGTCCTTGCAACAAAAGATTTTCGAAACAAACTGAAATGCTGTTAACCAAAGAAGTTCATAATAAGCTTTTGAAGAGTTTGCTAAACTTGAAAAACACTCAATTTTCTCTTGAACTTTTCTTACAACATTGTAAAGAACAATGAAAAACAACCGCATTTCAAAGAAAATCTCAAATTGTATTTCGAAAAGAACGTAAGAATATCATGAAATACAAGATTTGAAAGCTCCAAATGCAAGACAACGAACAAGCAATAGAGTGAGGTAAAAGAAACTCATCGAGAACTGCAAGGGAAAGTCTGTGGAAACTCAGTTTAATAAACCATCTGTTGTTCGACAACCAAATGCTCAACGAATTCCAAAACCATCAGTTTTAGGAAAACCGACTCCTTTTTCAAATTCTCCTGAAATGAGAAGTTTTTAAACGAAACAGTCGGTTAATAAAACTAATGTGTCGGATGGTTTTGTTTAAACAAGACACTCAACAGAATTTGCCTCAGATTAGAAAAACAAGGTAGTTCGAAACACTAATGTGATTCACCTGGCCCCCTAGAATTGCCCAATAGCATGTGTCACATCAGGTCACCAAGTGGAACAAGTAAGGCTCAAATGACAAGGTACATACTACTGACCTAGTAGAAAGCAAAGAAAAGTAACACAACTTTTCAGAAAGACAAAGAAGTGAATGGAAAACCTAGTATGATTGATCCTGCTAGATTACCCAACACTGCTAATGGTTGCAAACCAAAACCTAGGATTTGGCAAGCATCAATGAGTATCGGGTTTTCAAACAAAGATGCTCACTTAGGATAACATGAGAAACAAAAGCCCTTTCTGAAGTTCAATGAATTGCAATGACCAACATGCATAAAGGTGCCTTTACAGTCAAATCATGATAAATGCGTCTAGTAATACCTCTCAAGGTTAACATCCTCTGTCCTCCTTGCACATAAAAAGATGCAAAATCCCATAGACAACAAAGAATATATGCCCTGAGAAAGTCAAGTGCATCTAAGAAACCAGAAAGACAGATCCCCACAGGACATAGGTTCTCAAACAAAAAGACTACCACTGTCCCTGAGAAAACAATGAATCCTAGATCTTGTCTTAGGTGGCAACCAACGGGTAGAATTCTCAAGACTGTTTGTCTTAGGTGGGTTCCAACTGGAAAACTACTCAACTCTTGCATGGGCAAGGTTGAAAATGAACCCACACATGGTTCAAATGTAGATATCCCTCATATTCATGCATGCAAACAAACTCTGGGTTTAAGTGCAGGTACGTCATTCAATGGTCAAAAGCAACAACGAATTGACATAACTGCAGATGCACTATACAATGAAAAGCAGGAAAATCTCAGAGTGTGGTTGCTGAAATTTTTGATATCTAAGAAACCAGTGCCAGAATGGTTTCACAAAAGATGAAATCTTCATGGAAATGATGTTTGAACACAGCAGTTCAAGCCTCGGTCGTCAATGTCAAATGGCGTCTGCTGAAAATAACACTTCAGGCCCCGTTCCTCAATGTTCAAAAGACGTTTGATCGCAGCAGATCAAGCCTCGGTCTTCATGGAAATGACGTCTGTTCACATCAGTTCAGGCCTCGTTCTTCATCAAATGACTTCTGATCATAACCGTTCAGAACTCGGAATTCAAGACCACAGCAATGAACAATCAAGTTCAAAGCTGGTTCCAAAAGTTGTTCCTCTAGCAGTCAAGACAGCTACATCACGACAAGAGTTGGAATTGACTATTGACCCACCTTCACATAGCATGCAGAGCGACAACAGGTATAAAATATAAAAAAATCAAAATTAGAAATCAAAATTTCCAAAAAGATTCTTCTCGACATGCTCTCTTGGAATCGATAACATTTACGTGCTTTAGAAATGTCGATTAACATGACACGTGTTGTGGTAAATTTAAGTCGAGCCGATGAGTTTTTCAAAAAGTTTTCTCAAAACATGTCATTCTAATTTTTCTAAAGGCTTATGGCAAATATCAGGTACATAAGCCGGACTATCCAAATAAAGGATGGTTTTATAACTTATCCTCACACAAGAAAAATTAACGTTGTCTTGATCTTGAGACCATGTTCATTACAAACATCAAATGTTTTTAGCTCAAGAAAAAGGAAAGTGTACGTTTCAGTGCGCTTACCCTTATCGTTAGAAGAGAAGTCCTCTAACATTTGGTTTTTCAAAAAGTTGAACATAATTTTTCAAGAATTTCTCGATGACAATTCATAATCTTTCAAAATTGTGTGTTCAACACTCCAACCCTCACAGTGTTTTCAAAAGACAACAATTTCTCAATTGGTCCTATTCTTGAGGGGGAGTTTTTCGAAAAACAACGTTTTAATGTTCTTGGATACATCATCGAACGATATACGACCATCTCTTATGTATTCAAAACATATCAAAAATTTTCTCAAACCATTCATGTGCTGCCCATATTTTCCTCTCCCGATTTTTCAAGACAAATTATTAATCACAAGTATTTCCAAAAAACTAAGTGTTTATTATTTAAAATAAGGGAAGAAAATGAATATTAAAATATGACTTTCGATCTCAATTTATGCTGAAGAAAAGGTTTATGGTTCGATCTTATACCCCTACAACATCTTAATTTCACACGACGAATCTGAAGTCACAAGGTGGTTAGGTGTAAGTAATCAAAACCTACTGATCCAACCAGACCGTCCGAGGATCTACCCAAGGATAACCCAAGTTAGAAATAGCATTCCATAGGCATGATTGGAGATGAACTGTCTATGGGAATAAAGCTTGACTAAGATTGAGTAACCACTGGAACAATCACAACAAGGTGTTAGTAAGGACGTCTTGGTAAGCATTGAAGGCGTTGAAGAATGAAAAAGAAATGTATGGATAAAGGGTCTAAAGAAAGAAGCCCTCCACACAACTTAAGGCAGAAACCGGGTCAATACAATATGCAGGATCAGAATCACAAGTTGATTGCTGACATGAAAATGACATCATGACCCAGTTGATGCAATGCACAACCCTTCTCATCCATCGGGTTTCTCTTAACAGAAAACCTTTGTTCTCATTTGTCAAGGAGAAACACACTTTTATCTATTACATCTCACTAAACTCACTTCCGAATTGTTGAATATTGTTAATAGGTGTGCACCAATCTGCTCCAGCCTCCGAGTACTAAAACCAAAATGCACTAATCGAGTCTAGAGCCAAGAGATCAATCAAAATCTCGTTAGGACACATTCCATTTCAAACACTTGTTGAACATCATCAGGTTCACAAGCTGTTATCAAGAGTCCTACGCAATATCATTGTGATATTTGCCAGAACATTCAGAGTGATACTCTTTAGTATTCACAATGACGAATGGAAATCCTTCCAGTGTCATCATCAAACAGCACTGCGGTAGGTGACTTGCGAGATTCTATATGAATCAAACTTGTGACAACTGGATATCGATTTGGTCCAGTAAATGAATTGACGGTTGATGAATTTTGATAAAAACATGACACTCTCGATGTGTTACAAAAACTCTTTAACGAGTGACACGTCGATTGATTTTCAAATCAATTTTCTCGTTTATCACTAACGTAAACATGCAGGTCAAACGGTGGTAACGACAACCTCAATCCCATTCAAATGCTCAATCTACAAAGACATACTATCTAGAAAGCTCAAGATTTAAAGACAAAGACTTCCGCAAACTCTGATTTAAAGCTTTCAAGATAATGCAAAAGTATGAGCATGTTGGTCAAAGACACAAGATCGCAAGATGGCAAAGACGATAAAGACAATGACAAAGGCTCAAAGTCAAGATCGCAAAGCATGAAGGAACAAGTTTACAACAAATAACGAAGACAAAGACCAAGAACACTCGAGCTTAAACGACAAAAGCAATCTCACTGATCTCATGAAGGAGTGTCATCAATGAACTCACTTCGGGGGAGATTGTTAGCCTCAATTTTCTACGATGGAGCTTCGGTCTTTAATTAGTTAATGTTGTAATAGGATAATATCGGGAATCGGGCTCGATAGTTAATCTAATATTGTATATGTTTCGGGTTTAATCCCAAGCAAAACCCGAGCCCGGGTCCTAGTTAAATATCCCGCGCGTACCTTTAACGCGACGGGGTATATAAACTCTTTTCTATTTAGAAAAGAGTAAGTTGTTCAAAATATCTAAAATATCTTTTCTCTTTTCTCTCTCAATTCTCTCTCCTCTTTCTCTCTCTAAACAACTCAATCTCTCTTTCTCATTTTCTTGGTTCGATTCGTGATCGATTGTATGAAATGAAGTGTTAGCGGGATCCTACAATTGGCATCAGAGCAAAGGGTGGATTCGTGATTGATTTGTGTGGTAAAACAAGCTTAAATTCGTGGCTCAATTTGAAGAAAAATACCCACGGCTCAAAAAATTTTTTTGGGTCTAATGGTTTGTTAATCTTGATCTTCTCTTGTTCTACACATCAAAGAGGCTAGGTTGTATCAATTTCGTGGGTTATACAAGCTCCAAGTTCGAATTATAAGCTTTAAAAGGTTAGTGTTCTTCGTGGAGAGTTGCTTCATATTGGAAGATTTACAAAGAAACAAGTGTTAGTGTGTGTTTAATCTTGTTATACCCACTTAGTAACACATGGTTTAGCTTAGATTCGTGGATAAAAACCTCAATTGGTGAATTTTTTGCTCAAATCGTTCTAGTGTTCTTGGTGGAGAGTTGCTTATTTAATTAATACTCTAGCCGGCGGTTTGACAAAGTAGGGGACAAGATCCACGATTTAAGGAAATAGTCAACGGCGGTTTGACCTGGTCAACAGCGAGTTGCTAAAAACAGCGAGTTGCTAAAAACAGCGAGTTGCTAAAAACAGCGAGTTGCTAAAAACAGCGAGTTGCTAAAAACAGCGAGTTGCTAAAAACAGCGAGTTGCTAAAAACAGCGAGTTGCTAAAAACAGCGAGTTGCTAAACAGCGAGTTGCTAAACGGCGAGTTGCCAAACAGCGATTTGAGTATTTTATTAGGGCAGCGAGTTGTCAAAAGAAGCAGCGGTTTGATTATTCTATTACACGGCGGGGTTTGCTTACACTAGGCACGGTTGGATTAAAAAAAAAAGTATACCAGACGGATCACCTACCTTCAGCGACACATTTGTACCGAAAAGTTGAGCAAACTTGAGCAATATATAATTTTGTTTCTATAGCCTTTTTTAACTTATTTGTACACTATAAATTCAAATTGTGGTAATTAGGGCAAAAAAAAATCGGTAGACAACCTTTTTAGCGACAATTTTTTCTGGGGAAAAATTTAGTAAAATAAAAAAAAATTCTATAGCATTTTTAGCTTATTTTTACACCAAATTTAGATATTGATAATAGGGTAAAAATAATTTTTTTTCATAATCAAAACCAAAACCATTTAATAAAACGGAGAAGGACTTAAATGCTTTAATCTCGTGCTTACCAGCTTACCCTAATCACGTAGCTTAAACAGCTTTTGACAATTTACTTCATTGAATATTTCAAGAAACAATCAACTGGAAAGGTTTCGGAAACCGTTTTCAAACCAGTTACGGAACGAAAAGAAATGCTTACAGAAAGATAGTTTCGGAAAGTTGGTTACCGAAAGTGAATTTACGAAAGTAACGGTTATAGTTTCAGAAAAGTGGTTTTAGTAACTACTTTCATAGAGCTTTCGAAAACTGTTTTTGATGAGGTTTCATAACTGGTTGGTTTCGTAATGAGGTTTTATAAATGGGTTTCGGTTTTCTTATTTGGGTTTCGGTTTTGTAAGATTTTTTGATATTTGGTTTCGTATGAAGGACATGTTGAACACCCAGTCGACTCAGTTAGGTTAACCCGGTATTAACTGAGTCAACCTAGTCCAAGCAAATACTCAAAAAAAACCACTTATCTTTTAACTTAGAACTCAAACTGCAAAATCAATCCAACAACCAAAATCCATTCGAAATCTTAACCCATCCTCCATCATAACCACACTACATCTCCACAAACACAACTCGAAACAAATGAAAAAACCAAA